>JAOWCC010000655.1:7462268-7596870 GCA_030867875.1 Actinernus sp. WN-2022 | reverse complement strand
CCCGTAGATAAGCTATAAATATATTTAACCTATAAAAGAGGAGCATAAAAAAAATTGACCCCCCTTTAAATGGGAGCATAAAAAATCGTGACCCCCTACAAATCTAGTAGTCCCCCTCCCCCAACGCTAAATAATGTCCGGTCCCTTATAGCGATCGTAGTGGTAACATGGAATCTACTCTCAAGCGGTCATAGCGATTACGATCCCCAGGATATAATTTATTGTTGTACCCGATAGTTCGGTTCAGTTCCATTTGATAGCAAGATATAATCGCTACGATTGACAAGTACTTTTTTTCAGCGGTCGCTGCGATTGGAGAAACGGGCATATGGGATATAATTTAGCATGGGAAGTGTCATACATTTTCAAACCCCCCAAAATAGAGGGTCGTAAAAAAGGGTTGGCTGTAGGGGGAAGGGCAACATATTTCATACTTATTGGTAGGGTTATATATTTTTAGACTTTTTCATTTCATTCTCCATATAACGTATGGTACGGACCTCGTACTCAGATAATGAGAGGTAGATACTTGTGACTTCCGGCACTCTTTTCTTCGACATTTTGGAAAAAGAGTTCTGACAGTCTTATAGCTACTTTCCGCACACCTGGCCGACGCCGCACAAGTACCCTCCATCTCCCAGCAATTGTAACATGTCGATTGCCGTCCAATATACAGTTTGAAACTCAAAGACAAAAATAAAAGCCAAATCCAGTTACACTGAGATCCTATATCGAATATAACTAGTTCCCCGGATCGGAACTGATGTAAATCAGAAATCCACAGTTATAGATTTCTAGCTTCGTAAACTGACGTTGTTCATTTGTTCCGAAAAAGCGGGCTTCCTGTGTGTAACGCAATCTCAGCTGTTGACAGTTGAACTACGGCAGACCTGTTTATAAAGCTACCAATTCTCTACAAAACCACATGAAAGGTACATATTAAGCCATAATAATTACTTTTAACATTCCTAACAGTGAATAGTTCAACTGTAGATCATTCGGATTGACTTAGAAGTCTATCAATTTAAAGTTGTCGGCGCTCCGGCATGAGTAAAGATTCAACAATATGTCATCGCAAAAATACCGCTAAAAGCCACTGATTTTGTACATAATTGGTAGAAACCGATATATAATCTATCTGAAAGTACCCAAGCTTCTTTAGTATTAAATTGAACCTGATAGAAGTTTATATAATATCTTTTTCCTCTGTTCATCTCAGATTCTGTGCATTCGAACGCTGTGAGAAAAGAGAGTATTCTTACGTCGGCGCCACTTGCGTTTGATGCCCTGAAAATTCGTAGTTTTAATTGCCCAAACATTTTATTGCATGTATTTGAAGAAGAAACATTGCTCTTTCGCTAGGTTATACTCTAATACAGCCAGGTCATGTATCATTGGAGATTTTAGCTTCTCAATTTGGTCATTATTTTGCGTACCAAACATTTCTAAAATTAACAAAATAATGAAAAATCGCTAAAATATTTAATTTGTAACCAAATTAAATAAACAACCCATGAAAAGAGAAATGATTATCTTTTCTTTGTATTTAGCTGCACAGTATTGCTATAAATTTCTATTTTCATTTTTAGGCGAGCCGTTAACGATGTGTGGTATCGATCTCCAAAAAACCGGTCCTAAGAGCCGTAAAACCGATTTTGTCGCCGTTTGGCGAAAATAAAAATCAGATTCAACTAAAAGTTATATTTATATGAATCACTCACCCAGGCCATTATTCTGAGAAAGTTTGAGGAATTTCATTTTTTTTCATCCTAAACACTTTAGGCGATAAATGCTACCATATATGGAATATAATAGGTTTGTAATAGCTACATGTAGGTATTACAAATTACGGTATATACTTCATGGTAGTGTTTCATTCCATATAGTCTCCCTGCATAATCATTTTCTCTACTGTTTTACAGTATTATGCAGGAAGACTATATGGAACGAAACACTACCATGAAGTATATACCCAAATTACGTTGAAATACTACTGCTCTCAACCAATCAAATGACATAAATGTGTTGCCTTATATTATAAACTTATTAATATTTATTGTGGTAATGTCATTCATGAGCGTTTCAACTGAACCTGGTAGAAGGGTTCCACGGTTTATACAAGTTTCCCAAACAATAGGATGTATTATGATGTCAGATGATATAACGTTACACTCGTTTCTTCTTTTGTTATGTCACGCACTCTTTTGGTCTTTTGTTATGTCATGCTATTTTTGTTATTTTGTTGTCACGCTCGTTTGTTACGTAAATGGTAGGATTGATACACAATAGACTTGCCCCGACTAGCCCAAGCTAATACTCATGAACGTGGGCAACTAATAAATAATTATTATTTATTATGATCACCATAACTTATTCATTATGCTCATCCTTGCTCCTCCGTCCTTCTCCTTTGCAAACAGGCATATAGTGATGTAAAAACCACAGCGCAGTAACGTTTGTTTTAAGCATTCGAAAGTTTCCAAAACAACTTTACCTACTTCGATTTCATTCTGAACCTTTTGTTTTCGATTTAGAGAGTGTCACATTCCTAATTTTTAGTGCAATTACAACCAATCAGTGCAATTACGCTTGAAACGTACTGCTCTCAGCCAAGCAGAATCAACACAGTTTGTTGAGTACATGATTATTAATAATTAAGGATTGAGTCTGATCAAGTTAATCTTGTTATCAATACGTAGGGTTAGTTATAGAGTACGTCAGTATCAAGAAATGTGCTCAATCTAAAATAAAATAATAAATTATGAGAAACTGAGAGCATTAAGTTCTGTCTGGTCGGCTTTACCTCATCATTGGAACTCGGAGATGCTGTTTGTATAGGTAATCATATAGATTCGAGTGCAATTCGTGATTAATTTGAAGAGAGGGTTTTTGAAAGAGTATCAAAATTGCATTAGCGCGCAGGGCGAATGCAATAGACCTTTCCCACATTCCATCGAACAATGACACCAAGTCGAGATTGCATGTGCTAGACAAAAATACAGTAAATGTATGAACATGTATATTCCAATCTCGACTTGGTGCCATTGTTCGTGGAAATTGGAGCGGAATGCGGGGAAAGGTCTATTTGAGCTCTTTGAGAAACTCATGAGTTCAAATTAATCACGAATTGCACGAGAAAGCCACTTGTTAGTAATAATCATCCGCGTGTTTGTGTTTTTTGTGGTGATGTTATTCAAAGGATTTTTCCGCTTCAGTGTTTCAACTTCTCCCGGCTGTAAATGTAGAAATATCTCTTTGTTCTTGTCCTACATTGTTGCAAAAGTTTGGAAAGACCGTCGCCTATCAGTCAATCCAATTCATGAGTTCTGGTTGGATATATTTTGTTTACATCTGAGGTATTACATGATTTATCACTCAGGTATTACATGATTCGGTACTGGTATTACACGATTTGGCACTGGTGCTTAGCATAAACACAGCTGTTATCAGCCAATCAAATTCGAGGCTCATTGCATGTATATTACTAGCTCATTTAGGCCATGGAAAAATGTCCGACTGCATTGTTTCATTCATCATTTTTTAGTTTCTATTGATCCAGTATCAAACTTACTGCTTCACAACCTTGTCTTCTTCTACGCACGATATTCAAGATATATTCAATAATCTAAACTTACCCGAGTAGTTTCCCAGATTCAGTCGGAACTTCTTATTCTCGCTTGACAATGCGAAGTAGTTATACTCTGCGTACGCGCTATTGCCATTTGTATCCTCCAGCTCAACACGAATTCTGTTTTGAGTCTGTTCGGTCAAACGGTAGATCTTGTTCAGTCCAAGCCAGAACTCGCCATTCCTGTTTCCAAAACCGGTTTTGTAGTCTGACCAGCCTCGGTAGAAGTTGACTGATCCGTCTTGTCTCTTCTGAAATACCGTCCACCCACCGCCTGAGGTATTTTGGTCACAGTACACCTAAATATTTTTAATAAGTGGGGAATTAGAATTGAATCGATCTTTCTTTAAATTGTGATTCGTTCTTTGGCCATCAGAGTTCTTTCCAAACAAAGATAATTGGTTATTTGTATCGTCATTACCTTTGAGCGCAAAATTGTACTGCTGTACTGTTAAAGTGCGTTGCATCCGTTTTATTATCACGAAGTTTTGAGTGTTGGGTAGAATATTGTCCCCTGTCCCCTCCCCCCTCCTTCCTTTTTTGTCCTTGTTCCATTTTTCCAGGATCCCTAATAGGCTATTTGCATCAACTGGTCACGTGACCTGGTCGTTCAGAAATATTAGCGCTATGTCAAAATGGATGCCAGAAATGGGAAGATCGTGACAAAATTAGCAACTGACGCAAGTTTCATCTTAATATCTCTAAAATTGAAGCAATTATAATTGTTACAAAATCTCTAAATTCAAAACAGAGTTTGTGAGCTGGACTGGACTGCAAACCTAGACTGGCTAACACGATAGCGCTCGAATTAGAATGCAGCTCTAGACACTCAAGCATGTTAAGGCTTAGTTCATTTAACGCGGGAAAATATATTTACAGTAAATAAATGTTTCTAACAGTAACAACAGTTTAAACAAAATTTAATTACACCATAATACTAATATCCACTTCCTTAAATTCCTTAAGTGGATGATTGTCGTATCACGTGATCGATGTCGTCATAATTAGAGAAAATCATTTAAGTGAAATGCGGTTGCGACGATAACATATAAATAGAAAGTAACCCTGCTGAAATATTCCTCTTTCACCTGTCTTTTTAGACCACGCCTAGAAAACATGACTATCATGTAAAGATAAGGAAATATTAAGGGTACAAAAAGTCAAGTGACCTATTTTGCATATTCAGTTCTCCTTAATAATTAACTCATAGACTGATGAGCTTGAGGTCGACGTGGGACCTACAATTTTACGTCCTTATCCGAGAATACGTGACTGTCTAACAATAAGCAGTTTGAGAACGAGATTGTTTCACAATGGCAGCACCTTCTACTCAGTTATTTTAAGAACCTGAGTGTTGGTCCGGCCGGGGTTTCACACCGGGCACGAATAACCGTAAAAACGGCGGGGTTGAGTGTGACAGAAAACGTAAAGGTAGCGCCATTTCCTTACTTCTACTCTAAATTTGACGAATTGTTGGCAGGTCGGTAACAAAGTCAAACTACATATTTGGGGACAATTGTTTCTATATTCTGACGTTGTGTGACGTCATAAGGGTGCCTCTTTTTTTGGTGAAAATTAACCTTTAAAACACGTTTGAAACATAATACGTTATCAGAATGCCTTTATGAGATATATTAATTTGGCGAAAATTTGAACTTTCTACGATAAATATATTCAAAGTTATGAATGATTCACCATTTCCTTGGTTTTTGGCTTTTCGCCACACGTAATGACGTGTGAGCCGATAACCAAGCATTTCTGTTGCTCGAAACTAGATGCTTTTTAGCTCAGTCCGGGTCGATGGTGCAGTGGTACCGAAGCCTGCGTGCTGTTTGCTATGCCATACTGACGAGTTCTAATAAGAACGAAACAGCTGTCTATGGCTGCAATCTGGTCCGAGCGCTTTTCGTGTCAGGCCTAGCTAACCGTAGTGCTTTGTGTTAGATTTTTACGTTGTATATCAGCTTTGCTGTAGTCTTCGGACTTTTCATTCGTTACCATTTTTATGACGTCATTATTAGTGACGTCATACTTCAAGCTTACATCAGATTGCCGACTATAAAAATAATATTAAAGAGAATACTATGACTTATGAGTGTTAGCCAAATGCATTCCATCGATAAAATTCCAAAAAACACTGAACAGGCTATTTTCTGAGAGTACACAAATATATTTATGACGTCATAATGACGTATACAAAAAATGGGACTTCAATTCTAATAGGAAAATTGTAGGAACCACAGACGAAATGATAAACAACCGGATCACCTAGCGTGTAGGGATCTGATCAGCAATATATATATAAATAGACAAGAAAGGAAAGGCTGATTCAACGGTAGATATATTTTTTCTTCCAATACTTCGATCCGGCACGGCCGATCTGTATTTCACAATCATCATCACGTCACTTTTCCATTATTTTTGTTTCATATTAAATGTCACTCTCCGCCTTCTTTTCATTGGTTTATATGTGTTTTATAATAAGATTGTGCAATTTATAATTGATGTATGATCTCGTAAAGGTTCTAGTTTGTTGGATACATTGTAAGCCTCTTTTCCCCGAAGAAGATCGGCCGATCAAAATGTTGGAAGAAAAAAACCTCTTTACCGTTGGATCAGCCTTTCCTTTCTTGTCATTTATTCAATTCTAAGCTGTTATACTAAAAAAATATCAAAATTCTAAAAGGAACACGTTGTTATTACTAAAGAGCTCTATTATTGTGCAAAATATGCTGCACTAGTATTTCGAACTGTAAAAGTTAAAACAAGCGACATTTTCATAAATGGTTTTATGCTATTTATTTCTCTCCAATTTTTGGGGAGAAAATGACCAAAATTCAAAATTTAATAACTTTCGTTTACTTCAACCAATCGAGAACGAGTTTTCGATTATTTCATTCTCATGAACAAGAGATTTTAAAAAGATATAATAAAAGGTTTTTAGAGGTAATACAAATTTATAAGAAACCTATTAGAAAAGGATATATGATGTCATTGTGACGTCATAATGATAGCTATATTAGCTTAACTTATCAGACTATGTTTTGTTTACACTCCTTTACACACCTACCAAATTCATTATTCTATGTCGATTTTTTTTTTTATATATCAAACCCGCCGTTTTTACGATCATATGTGCCCGGCGTGTTTGAACCCGCGACCTCCCGCTCGACAGACCGGAGCTTATCCACTGAGCTAACCGGGAGGCGGTAATTCTGTGTATTCACTTTTTAACAAATGTTGTCTTGACCTTTTGAACATGTCTCGTTCCAGTCTACAACCGCGCGACTAAGTAATACACGTTGCTTGAACGTCAGTAATAAACGAAATTACTTGTACTCGTAATCTATTCTATATAAGAACTAAGATACCATAATGATTGTTTTAGTAATTACTTGTACTCGTAATCTATTCTATATTACATACCATAATGATTGTTTTGAATAGGGGACGTTTACGTTTTCTAAAGCAGCAGGCATTAAAAATAAGAACCGAAGTAGTTTTACTCGCAACTTTAGCTCGACGAAACCGTATTGAAAATGTAATAATGTGTGAAGTTTCACTCATTAGAAACGGCATAAGCTTCTCCATGTCCCTGTTAACGCTACTATTCATCGTATGTTTTGCTCTTCACAAAGCACAAATTACAGATATCTTTGAAATTATTCTTTGCTTAAAATCGATAATTCCTTCATGAGAATAATTCAGTCAGGAAGACGTTTACGATAAATACTGGTTTACCAACAAAATCTCCCTCCCACACGGTAATGGACCTAGCCGGGGGACCTAGTACGCAATGACCCACTTGTGCCGTTGACGAAGAGTGAGGCAGCCCGAGTAATAAAACCTTTCAAGTCCGCAAATGGGATTGGCACGAATACTTATGCCTTCCGGAAACAAGCTGAACCGGGCTGTCATATAATTTAAAATCATTTAACTACGGCACGAAACACTATCAATTGTTAGATTTTCTAAGGAGATTGTTATTATCGAGCTCTAGAATATATCAAATGAACAGCTTTTTAGGACTTATTGTTTAGAATTTTGATGTTTTGATGACAACACATGCAAACCACTGAGAATAGGTCTCATATATTAGTGAAATATATATATATTTTTAATACAGGACCTCCCTGAAAATCACAAATTGTGAGTGGAGCTTTACTGTCAAAATATTATTATTATTATACCTGAAATGCTGATCCGCGCCCATCAGGTTTCACAGTGTATCCACCGCTCGTAGTTCCGCCATACTTGAGAACTTCAGCACAGTTTTTCGGTACTAAACGATAAGAGAAAGGATACTTGATTCTGATGTCAAAATTTGGTTATCTTAAAAGAATGATGGAAGTAGAAATGAATTAATGTCTCTTTTATGTTGCTAGTCTCCTTCGCAGCCGTACTTAGGATCGTCACGTAAACGCGCTAGCCCCACTAACGGCCGGTCTGCTTACACCAGCCATATATTCCATTCCAGAACTTTCTGGCGGGAAATCTAGTAAATTTGAAAAATTGGATATTAATTAAATCAGTTCAAATAGCTACGTATATATTCTGTTGTTATTTTTTTCAAGAAAGTAGATAGAGTTTAAAAGAAATCGTTTGTTTTGACGCTGTACTGATGGGACATTAGCGAACCGTTGCTAATTAACTTATATCATGTTACGTTATAACGGTCTTGATTGGCTTACACAAATAATCGGGAATGTCTGGCTGGTGCAAGCAGCCGTTAGCGGGGCTAGTGTTTGCGTGACGACCCTAAAAACGGCTGCAAAAGAGACTTTTATTTGGCAGAAAAAAATAATAATAAATAAAACCACCTTTACAAGACGTGCTGTGTTAAGTAATGGTCCGCGCAAGAGGCACAATTCTATGGTGAAGATACAATTTGCATTCCCCACGTTAAAATTTTCTGTTTTTCATACTGACAACTCATCAGCCCTTAACTCTTTCGGGTCCGAGCCTGTAAATATAGGTCCCCTGAGACCTATATGAGAAAAAAAAATGCATCACATCTAGACATGCCGGAAAGACGATCTTGCGATATTATGTGAAGGGATGAATGGCTTCAAAGTCAGAGCTATAACAGGGATCGCTTGACTCTTTCACTATGGAGAAAAGCTCATTTGTTTTGGCGTTCGTTTATGTTTCTTCGATTTTCACGAATTTTAAGGAGCTGAAAATCGGCTCAAAACATCCTTCCCATTCGCACTTGAAATCAAGAGCAAACACAAAATCAGCACTCAGTCGTTACAGTATCTTCTTTAATCTTTCGAACCACCAGGTTTGTTTGCACAAAACACACCAAGCGACTGTGAACCGCGCTATTCTTGTCACTGCATTTCACTCGACCACATTTACCTGCTCCCACCTCCAATTGCATGCTGGGTAATGGACAAAAAATTCAAAAGGAGTCCCCCCCCCCCTCTGGGACTCCGGTAGGTGTTTTTTTTAGAAGTCTTTTACCCCTACAACCAAGAGCGGTGATTTGGACTCAAGCCGTTGCTTTAAAGTGACAAAAACACATCCTAATAGGTTGAGCAGGGGGAAAAGACTGCCAACTGCAGGATTTCAAGGATTTCATTGAAGAATTTGTTCCTGTGTCTGAAAGCACAAACACAACGGAAAACCCTGTGAAATCCCCTCACAAGGCCTACTAAAAGCAAACCAAGTACTTTTCAGCCATCCTCAGACTTAATGATGTCCTCAAGCTCTCTGACAGTGGCATTTTTCTCCAAAATTAGAGCACATTTCATTGGAAACCCTACAGAAGTTGCAATACCTACCGTCAACCAGTTCGTAGAATTCACCCGAATGGCATTGTGGAGAAAGTTTGAGCCCTCGGCTTAAAAGGTCAGCAGTATTTAACTGCCCCTGGCTAGCCAAACTTGAACTGAGGGGGGAGGGTTGAGTTAGCTCTCAGGATTTCACCAATTGAGCTCACACACGATCGGACCCGAAAGAGTTAAATGATAAATTTCTGAAATCAAATCCACCAAAACTGTGTTTAAAACTACTTTCCTTTTGTGTGAAAACATTTCGTCCAATCAGAAGAGTTTAAAACAATAATTTTTAGACCAATGAAGTCAAGGGGTCACTTACATTTACATTTACATTTTTTTATTCGCCATATAATTTTTTTATATCAGTAACAAAGTAACAATAGTAATACTGACTACAATACAAAGCGGCCTAGTGGTGTGATTTGTACAGGAATATTATTGACAGGAGAAAGTAATAATTAAGGTATTTCAATAGTTACAATAGATTTCTTATACAGATAAATTAACTAACTAGTATTAACAATTGATTTGACTAAGAATATTGTGCTAAATACAACGAACAGTTACTATTAGTTACAAGTTAAATAAGTGGAAGCTTAAGCAATATGGCGAGGAGGCCTCTGGAAACCACAGGGCTTATTGAGCAGAGCGCCAGACATGTAATCTGGAGGTCGTTGGGTTCGAGTTCCACTTGGGTCAGAGATTTTTTCTCTTTCCCTCGTAGGGCGTGCACACTTAGCACTACAGCTTACCACTTTATATCACATTCTTTACACTTACTAGTGCTACGCGGCAAACATGATTCAATATCATAACTACTTATTGAGTAGAGACCTCCTCATAAGATTCATATAATAAAATGAGTTAGCAATTGCGAACAACAATAATTAGAGATGTGAAAGTGTAAAGAATGAGGTTTCATTTGTTAGTAGCAATGTGGTGGAAGAAGTTTTTTTTGAATTCGGGTAGTGTTAAAGACTTAGTTATGTAGTGGGGCAGAGAGTTCCATATTTCTGGTCCTTGATGAAGAATAGTAAATTGTTTGATATTAGTCCGACAAGAGTGTGATCGGTAATTAGTTGCAATTCTGGTACTATAACTGTGTATCTGATCATTTCTAGGAAATAAGTTTGAGAATAGAGGGGGAAGTACTTGATTATGATAGGAGAACATAAATTTAGCATTGTTGAAACTGTTCAAGGTAAAAATGTTTAGTATTTTTAAGCTGTCAAAAATTGGTGCAGTATGGGCACGATAATCGGCAGAGGCTAGAATTCGTACAGCACGCTTTTGAAGAGGAAATACTCTGTTTAAGTTTGAGGGATATGTGTTTGACCAGACAATATTACAGTAGGAGAGGTATGGGTAAACTAATGTATAGTAAAGAGATACTTTAGATTTAGAAGACAGATAAAATCGAAATCTGTAAAATAATACTTATAGATTTGGACATTTTCTTACAAACATGGCTTATTTGAGTTTTCCAAGTGAAGTTTTCATCAATAAATACTCATCAATAAATACTTGCTTTTGTTCTAGCTGGTGGTCATTAAATAGGAGGGGAACATTGCACGAAATGTGCTTTTGTCTAGGTTTGAAAAGGATATAATTGGTTTTCTTTATATTGACAGTAAGTTTATTTGTTTTTAACCAGTCATCTATCTGTTTTAGTTCTCTATTGAGAAAGGATATCAATAGATTAGGATCTTTGTGGGAATAAAAAATACCTGTATCATCCGCAAAGAGTAGAGAGTCAATTAACTTGGAGGCGTTTGGAAGATCGTTAATATAAATTATAAAAAATAATGGTCCCAGTATGGATCTGTGGTACACCACATGTAATGTTATGCTCAGAGGACATAGTATCATTAGCTTGTACAAATTGATATCGATTATTAAAGTAACTTTTGATCAATATTAATGCCTGTCCACGTATACCATAGTGTTCGAGTTTGTTGAATAAAATTTCATATCTAAAAAGACACCAACAGTTAATTCTCCTTGGTCGGCTGAGGTAGCAAGTTTGTTAAGGAGGTGAATAAGGGCAAGAGATGTAGAGTGATTCTTACGGAATCCAAATTGATTGTGGTGAAGGATTTCAAATTTGTCTACAAAAGCAGAAACACGGTTATGCATAATTTCGAAAAGTTTGGGAGAAGAGAGATATGATCGGTCTGTAGTTACTAAATAGATTGGGGTCTTCGCTCTTGAAGACTGGGATGACTTTGGCAAGTTTTAGCTTTTCAGGAAAGACTCCTTGGGCCAAGGAGAGGTTAATAATGGTCATCAATGGTTCAGAAATTAAATCAAACGATGCTTTGATTATCTTCATTGAAACATTATCATATCCAGGCGCTTTGTCGGGTTTAAAAGAATTGGAGATGGTCTCCAGTTCTTGTCTGGTTGGTTGAATAATAATAGGTTCTTCTTGGTAGGACGACAAGAAGTTAAGAAAAGGAGTGTCAGTAGCCGGTATTTTGTTGGCAAGGTTTGGCCCTATGCTAGAAAAGTATTTACAAAATCTATTTGCAATTTCATTTGGATCTGAAATAATCGTATCATCACATTTGAAGAAAGAGGGAAGGAGAGTTTTTCCCTTTTTGTTATTGATAATTAAGTTCGCTAATTAATTTCCAAGTAGTTTTAAGATTGTTTTTTGCATTCTCAAATTTCACATCATAATATGCTTTTTTAGCTATTCTAATTAGGTGATTAAGTTTATTCTTGTATGATTTATATTTAGCTTCAAGTGCTGCGTTATGGTGCGATATTAGTTTTTTGTAAACATATTTTTCTTCCTAACTGATTTCAAAAGCCGTGCAGTCATCCAAGGAGTTCTTAGTGTTTTTAAGGCACTGGATTACTTTGAAGGGAAAACAAGAGTCGTAAAGAATGGTATATTTAGTAAGGAATGAATTATAGGCAACGTTTGGATCCGATAAGATGACTGTGTTAGACCAATTTATTTGTGATAGGGATGCTCTAAATTTGTTTATGTTTGTTTCGCTAAAATCGCGGATAGATATGCACTCTTTCTTTGGACGTTGAAAAACCTCACAGTCTTACTTACCCAATACGAAATATATTTTTTCTCAAAATCGCAATTAGTTTATAGTATCTTGTTGGTATTACAAGCAATTTTTAAAAGGGGTAAATAATTTGCATTCGTTTGAACGCAGCGAATTAGAATGTGATTATATAATTAGTCAAAACAAAAACGGAAACAAACTACACATAACATATTTTCTGGTAGCACTTATCTGGACTCGAACCGTACACTTCTCGAGTCCCTTTCCCGACTGTTCTATCGCAGCAATCGTTGGAAATGTTTCGTTAACAATGGCTATTGTTTTGCATAGGGCAGAATGGCTGGACACTTTGAGGCGCCAATCTAATTAGCGCTCAATGCCGACACTGCCTACCCGCGGCAAGTTCGAATTCCTACTGAAAAATAACAAAGAAAATCCTCAGCTTTAAAATGAAATGTTTCTCGAGTTTTTGTTTGCTGTAGAAGTGAAACTAGCAAAGGACGAAACGAGTTGACTTGTCATGTGGACTACGAACTAAGGGTGCGTTCGATTGACCGTATTCCAGAATAAGAATACACATAATTATCACTACAAATCGCTTATATCGGGAATTTTTAGTTACTGGAACACTAAATGTATCCTGAATATCACATTTCAGCAAACGTTAGTAGCTTATAGTGCAAAATGTGCCTGAACTAGTGATTTCCAGAGATTATTCCATCTATTCTTATTCCGGAATACGGTCAATCGAACGCGCCCTAAGTGCGAAGGACCGCGCTCACTGTTCTGAATGCAAAGCAAAGCCGATTTGAAAAGTGAATATTAAAACTAACAGAACAACATAGAAAACGCTGGCGCATCAGAAGTGAATGGAAAGACGAAATCCTCAGCTTTAAAATGAGATGTTTCTCGAGTTTTTGTTTACTGTAGAAGTGAAACTAGTAAAGAACGAAACGAGTTGACTTGTCATCTAAACTACGAACTAAGTGCGAACGACGAAATGTGAAGGAACTTTTAGTTAAACTTTCACGAGAATTTAGCCCGCTGAATCGGCAAAAGTTTGTTCACACTTAAAAACAGTTGTGTGTGTTCTTTGAATACTAGTTAATAAGAAACGCTTTGAGATAAACTTTCACAAGATTGAACCCGCTGAATCGAGAAATTTAAAAACAGTTGTGTGCTCCCAGTTATGCAACTACGCGAAAACGAATATTTTAAGACTATTAGTAGCTCACTAATGCAAGGAATGTCAATCAAGGAGATAATTGACAGTGTCGTATTTAGAATAAGATTCCCATGGGTGAAGTCTTGAATTAATAAGTTAGTGATTAACGTAAGATTCCCATGGGTCCCATTATGGCTTGACCAATCATAAAGAACGAAATCCACTCATTAATAATTTAAAAGTGATAACTAAATTATGGTTTCGTTAACGAGAAATGTCCATGACACAATAGGCATTCTGCCCTATGGCGTTTTACCCGGGGGGGGGGGGGTACTTACATGAAAAATGGGTATGTATGTGAGGCCAAGAGGCTCAAACCCTGACCCTGTTTGACCCAATCCGAGCTCCAAAACCCTGATTGCCCCCTTTTTTGGGAAAAAAAACCTGATTGCCCCTTCTTTAAATTGTTTTTAAAACACGGTCGGATATATACCCCGGCCGGTATACCGCGTACCCGGATTGCATGCAAAATACGGAACATTTCAAGTCGGGACGTGTCATTGGGTAAACAAATCAGTAGATGAAGTACATAGATAAGTACTGAAGTACGAATTAGCGGCGTCACGATGTATGGGAACCTCAGTGCTTGCATGTGGGCAGGCGATCAAAATGCGGCAACGAAATGTCTTTTTTTGACATAGTAGCTAAAAAAAACTGATAACCAGAATTCCTAATTATGATAGTTCCTCGTTCCTCGTGACTAGGCAATTTTGATTCTCGGGTGCGCAAATTGCTCGGTCACAGAGGCGAGTAACTAACCCTTACTTATTGATTCACAGGCACATTTGTCCAACCTAGGATGCGAAAGGACACAAGCTTATTTCAAAGTTACATTAAGTATGCACAGTGAAGAAAACCCATCCATAATAATAACAAGTAAAATATATGTGAAAGAGCAATATGCCCTGAGCGGGTTTTGAACTGACTGTCTTCTGACTTTTTGGTATACGTGTCCGGTGTGTTAACCACTACACCATCCATCATGGACTCATAGTGATGGTTTTGTGGCGTTACCGTTAGTTTACCCTGGCATTTCTCTTCCGGTGTCCGGATGGGAAAGCCTATAAGTTCTTAACTATATGAGATATCATTCCGCTTGTCCCACAACATAACATCAGATGTCCCACAATTATGCGTTACCTATGCAGAAGGTACCATCCCCTACAAATTTTGACTTACAAGAACACTCATAAGAACCCTTGGTGTTTGTACACTTGGCGTTCGCGTGACAGTCATGTGTCCTAGATGCACACTCGTCCACATCTAAGTAAATAATAATAGCATTTCACCTGAAATTCACATTATTTTGTAATTGACTCAGACCTATTGACTTAAGAGGGCTCTGAATTTCTAACGGGACCTAAAACAACCATGGGAGCTGATCAAAGTCAGGACCCAGTTATTCCACAGATCGAATTGGAATTTAGCGTGTTGATTTTTGTGGAGGGAGGAAAACCGGAGAACCCGGAGAAAAACCCTCGAAACAAGGGCGAGATACCAACAAACTCAACTTACATACATATGGCGCCGCTTCCGGGGATCGAACCTGGGCCACAGAGGTTAGGGTCTCCAAAGGGTTATTCATGCGATCTGTACACTTTCGACTTCTGGCTTTTGCGTGCAAGTGTGGAAGAGTTTAAAACTAAATCAGCTCACCATATCAAAACTACTAAAACGTGATACGAGTTTGTTTATTAAATTTATTAGATCGGTTGCCGTACATCTGCCTTGCGAACCAGACCCAATAATTTTTTCAAAATGCTACAAGTGAAAGTTGTATGTGACAAGAAAAACTAAAATTTTGTAAGACAGAACTTTTTTTAAATATATTGTTTGCGCTTGGTAATTAATTTTTCTGACATATCGTTCCAAGAATCTATTTACACACTGTTTATAGTTGTTTGGTTTTATCTACCAAACATGAAGACAATTCGCCAAGCTTTTCAAAATATTACCGAGAAAAAAGAAGACGTTTTCGCCCCACAAAACATATGATTTCGCGTTTGCAAGTTTTCTTACCATTCTCCGCCCGGTTAGTAAACCCTTTCGAGCCTCCATAAAAGCTGTCACATAACGCTTTACATCTTAGTTACCTTCCATTGTCATGTTACACACGATGTGTAACGGCTTGTTTGAGCTACCTTTAACGCTTTACATCTTAGTTACCTTCCATTGTCATGTTACACACGATGTGTCTACAACGGCTTGTTTGAGTTATCCGGCTATAACGCTTTAAATCTTAGTTACCTTCCATTGTCATGTCACACACGATGTGTAACGGCTTGTTTGAGTTATCCTTGTCAATCCAGTATTGTCCGGTTTTAGAGCCAGGGGTACTCAACTTGATTTCCTTACAGGTATTACCAGGAAGTTCAGGAATGGACCCTAACGGGACTACGGATTGTCATAAAAATAGGATAAGAAGAGAGCACATATCAAGAATAGGTGCGCAAGGAGTAGATGGCGACGGTAAGAAGGGAGGGAGCATGTGCAGTGACGCCAGTGCCTTTTCCTTCCACCCACTAATTAATATGGAAAATGCATTGTTTCTCTCAATGTTAATCTGTCATAATTTTCCAATCAGACTCTTGCAAAACTTGTTCATTTATTGAATTACCTTCTGGTGCAGGGATAACCTTTAGGTCAATAAGCACGGGCTTACAAGTCATTCTCTTTACTAGAATCTTTCCTTTAACTTTTGCCTCAAAATGCTGGAAATACCATTCAGGGTTAATGCGCCTTCGGTGCATTACGACCCAACACTTGGGCTTACATTAGCCCCGACGTTGACAAAAAAGGAGAATGACAATGGCACGACTATATGTAGGCGCTTCTTGTTCTCTTCCCTCCTCTTCCCTCCTCTTCCCTCCTCTTACCCCTCCTCCTCTCCATTGCGCCGCTACGCAGGCTAGAAATGTCATTTTCGATTTTATTTAAGAGAACAATAGCGATAAAGCATGTGTCAACTTCTTTACAAACACCTCATAACCTAAGTTATAGGTACCCAGTCGGATGAGTTTCGTTGAATATTACTAACACTACCCCGATAAATGAAAAAATATTTCCAAGATTGTCTTATGTGGGTAGGGCTAATAAGTTTAATTTGACAGAATTTTTACTTACTGAAGATTAAAAGACGCGCAACATCATCCTTTCAAATGCTCGTGACATATTTTACTTTCGATTGGAAAAAGACAGTTAACTATTTGTAGCCCCTTTTCTCCGAACTTAATCGATAGCTCTTTGGGCAGTACAGTACACGCTCGCAACTTAAGAGTTTCTAGTTCGGAAGGTCGTGGTTAAGTTTCTTTCCTTCTTTATTTTACACCGGAAATCATTCTCGTTCTGGTATTTCTCTATCTTACGAAATTATCATTTTGATAATAGTAATAATAATAGTAATATATAAACTAGCCACAATCAGATATAATTGGAGCTCCGCCCATACGCCTGCCTATGTGTATATTATGTTAATCCGTAAAATTACAATAGCCCACTTCCGACTAGATATGTCTCCATTCCTACGTACAAAGGAATCAATACGAGGCTCCGTGCATAATGCTCAGTCGTTCATGACAAACTACAGAAGTGATGTAGCCTTGTCACGAACGACTGAGTATTATGCACGGAGCCTCGTATTGATTCCTTTGCATGTAGGAAGTGAGGCATATCTCGGAAGTGGGCTATTAACAACTACACACAAACTATAGTCTAATCATGTTCGTGCCAATAACTGTTAAATAATACGATCCTTACGAATGAATAATTAATACAGGATTATAAACTCATGAATCTAATTAATACCAGGATCACCGCGGTCCATATAATAGGCGCTGTGAGAGTACACCAAGTCATCTGGTCTGGCTTCCTTCGTTCGGTTGTTCAGTTCACATATATTGTTGTCATAAAAGAAATTATGGCTCTGACATCGCTTTTCAATCCCGCATTCCCTGAAGCAGTCAAACCTTTTACTGTCCATGATGACTCGAAATACGTGATTCACTAGTATTCTCCGCGGGATCCCCTGAACAGGACCGCAATCCTGGGCATCCACTGTCACTAGCAGTGTCGCTAGCACAGCCACGTGGAGACATGCCACGCCCATCGCCTTATCTGGAAAGTGAAATTAAGAAAATCGTTTGTCTATCTGCAATGGTTGGTTATAACTAACGTACGTTAATCACGTTGTTCAAGTGGCAACGGAAGGGTGACCCATATAGAACCTTAACCAATGACCTGCACTATAAAATGGCCTATGCCAGGCACACTCACACCTTCAGTTGTCACTCAGCCTTTGTCAAGTGAACATCTCTATTCATGATCTGCTTATTAATCAGCGATCTCTGACTTTCTTTATAGCGCTAAATTCAAATCAACACTCGAATATTTAATGTATGAAATAGCACTAAAGAGTTTGTAAACGCTGCTAAAACACTATTGACAGGCAAAACTGAGCAACTAGCTTCCTGCTGTTTAATGTTTTTAGTTTATTCTAATTTTGAGTGTCAGCAATTTAGTATTCTAACAGAAAAAACTGAATCTTTACTATTCTGAATTTTAAATCCCAAAGGGAGAGAAAGGGGCTGGAGCATTTCATTTTATATTGCGGGTCCTTGTTAAAGATAATATATTTGCAATGCGTAGCTGTTGTCCCTCACTCAAAGGTAATTTATCGAAAGTGTATTCTTCTTACAGCGAATAGCACAAACTTTGGTATTGTGTAAGCGTTATGTGAACACGAATGAGTTGTGGGGGAACGAGGCTCTTTCCACAACTTAAATGGTTAAATAACGTTATGTAAACATACAAAAAACTGTTTTCTGTTTCTTTTCTGAAATAAAATGAGTTAAGGTTTGAGAATTCACAATTTCGTTCCTTTGGAATCATGCCCGTGTTTAGCTAGTTATAGAAATATGACTTTCAGCCAATCAAAGCGCGCGTACAGTTGAGTGTATTTTATATTTTACATCCAAGTAAAACTATTTCCACAGAAAGAGTCCTGATCGAACCTGTTGTTTTTCACCTCCTGTTCGAGAAACTGCGAAACAAAGCATTCTTCAAATTCCTCTTTATTATATCAATAGTAAAAAGAGTAACCCCCTCCCCCCCAAAAATACATTTCAATATAAAGAGAGGTTCTCAGGCTAGAATCACATAGCTCCAACACTTGAACTTCTCGTCCGAAAATACAGAGACAGAATACAATCCCGAAGACCTATGGCGGGTGGATAATGTCATAATTAAAGGGGAATTGAAACCTAAATCAACCCATTTTGAAAAAAAACTTAAGTGTATTAAAATAATATTTCAAGGGTAGTTTTTCCATAGTGCGTAAATTTTCCGGTAAAAATGAGTTTAAAACGCAGAATTTTCAGCTTTGACTGGCGGCCCCGAAATGCGAAAATCTTTGGATTTTCTGTCCCAATCATTTGCTTCTGTTTCTTCCCACTTGGAAGTCGATAATAACTGATATTGTTTTGAGTATCTCGAGGCATTAGAGCAGCCGAAAGCCATACTTTCTTTCTTCTGTCATTCTGAAAGTAAACTTTCTCCCCGTAAGCGACATCATACCTTCTCATAAACTCCGCTGACACCGCATTTCTGAGCCGCCAGTCAAAGCTGAAAATTCCGCGTTTTAAACTCATTTCTTCCGAAAAAATTATGCACTATGAAAAACTACCTTTGAAATATTGTTTCTTAAGGATTAAGGATTTTAAGGATTAAGGACTTAAGGATTATATTCAAAAAGGGTTGATTTTAGAGTTCAGTTCCCCTTTAATACTACCAAATTTAATGATGCATTACCGTAACCGGAATGGAGAAACACATAACTGAATGTCTAACCAGAATGAATGAATCACTGTAAGTAGAGTGGCACATGACCGGACTGAATGAAGCAACTGAATTCAGTGAATGAAGCAACTCGCACTTCGATCTAGTTGAATGACCAACCTCGAGTTGAATTCTGGGATAAATGTTGAGTCCAGTCACCCAGGACAAACGAAACTAAAGTCCAAAATGGCGGGCGAGGCGGACGATACAAACTCCAGATTCGACTGAGAAACAACTCATTACTAGATTTGGCAAGACAGCTGTGCATGCAAACGTACTTATCTCACGAAGTTCTCGAGTCCACCGTGTTTCAGTTGCAACAAATCTGTCGTCATTTATTCGTACTTGCTGGAACAAGTACAACATTGAACAACGTGATCGAGAATATTAGTTTCCCGACTTACAAGATGTGAAAATCTTCTATGTTCCACCGGGACCACTGTTACGTGTTTCAACTCCTTTATTCGTTAAATGTTTCTGATCTGAATTAATGTGTTGGATATTACAAGTTCCAAACTGTGGCTTAGTCAGATTTAATAGATACATGTAAATAGATGTACGGAATGCCTTGATTAATTACTGTGCTTCAATATAAAGATAATCAATTGATAATGCAATATGCTGTAGTTGTTTTTTCATGACTTTCAAAGTAGTAACAGTTTACTTCTGGTTTTTAATGTCTGCTCTTCAATGTTACCGAATCATGCTCTTGGACAATAATATTTTACAAAATTCAAAGTCATCAAGATTTGGTTTTCTGTGATAAAAAAACTAAATATACAGTTTACTAATTTTATTTCAAGAATGTTTTTTTCTTATCTCATTGTTTGTCTGTAGTCTCCTCTGTAGGCATCTTGGAAACCACGAAAAATTGAATATTAATTAATCGGGTTACCTGTAACCCGAGGAGAGAGGAGGCCCAGAATCATTCACATCCAGTTCCACAGATAACCGATCGACTGAACCAAAAAGGCGCGAAAAGATTGATGTTAAGTCCGGGGAGACTGGAGCCAACGTTTATCCCAGAATTCAACTCGAGGTAGGTCATTCAACTCGATCGAGGCGCGAGCTGCTTCATTCAATTCACGACCCCACAAGCGGCAACTCTTAAATACTATCGTGTTTAAATAACAATTATTGATTGATTGAGTGAGTGAGTGATTGATTGATTGATGTGCCACTCGACTTACGGTGATTCATTCATTCTGGTTAGACATTCAGTTACGGTAATGCATCATTCAATTTGGTAGTATTAATTATGACATCATCCACCCGCTATAGTTTCGTTCCTGACAACTACATACATTAACAAACTAAAACATTCTTTGAGCCAGCGATATTATAGTTAGTCATTAAGCATAGGTTAGACTCACTGATCATGCGTACATTGTACTTCTGAAATCGATTTGACCGCGAAAAAAAATTCCAACACCCCTGACGATCGTTCCTTCGAAAGACATGCACTACACTCGTGATATTCAGTGAAGCATTCTTGCACTCTTAACCGTTCGATGGAAAGCAGGAAGTTAATATTTTACATCCGATTGGCTCAAATCAACGTTATTTTGAAGAATTCATCCGTATAAATTTAATTTCTGAAGGCAACACTGTTTTTTTGTTGATGAATTGAGACGGAATAAGTTTTTCTAAAGAAAACAAACGGGCGAAAGGACGAAAACATATGTCAAACTGAAGCCAGTCTTCATCGATAATTTCTTGATCAACACTCGTCACCTGTTTTGCGAACCTTGAACAATTTGTACCTGGCTATCATTGGAAAATCTGTAAGTGGCATCCTGAGACACTGCCAATTAATGTTTACAGCCAGCAAATCTCGCTTGGCTGTTTTCCTCAGAAGTACCGGGAAAGGGACTTCCGTGGACAACGAGGGACGAGTTAGAGCTTTGTGAATTTGAGTGTCCTGATCAAACTTTATTATACGATAGTATATCCCTTCCTTACATATGGTCTACTTGCATGGGGAAACACTTACCCAACATCACTACAAAAACTATCTATTATTCAAAAGAAATCCATTCGTATTATTACATTTTCAAAGTTTGATGCACATACAAGCCCCCTTTTCAAGAAATTAAACATTTTAAAGCTAGCAGATCTGATATTCTTGCTTTCAGTTACGTTTATGTTTGATTATCATATTAATAATAATATCCCAACTTCTTTCTCGGAATTCTTCACTCTAGTCAATAGAATCCATGAGCATAATACTAGATTAGCTTCAAAATCAACATATTTTATACCAACTGTTCGAACAAACTACGGTAAATTCAGTTTAAGATATATAAAGGTGCTGTAATCTGGAACTCACTTTCCGAAGAAAATAGGACAATTCAGTCAAGGAAACTCTTCAAATCTAGACTCCAAAAACAGCTCATAGAGAATTACTAATTTGATTATTTATTTTTTTTCCCCTTATATCCATCTTCTCTTCTAAATCTTGTATTTGCATCTCCCCATCTCCCTCCCCACGATACCTGTGTGTAGTTTCATCGTCATTTAGTGCTTAGTGTTATTGATGTCAAGTGTGATAATATACAATTGTGTCGTATGTTATATATATTTCTTCATGTTTCCTTTTTTTTTTTTCGTTATCTAGTTCGACCCATATTATACTGTCTATAAAAATATATTTCGGGATACCAGACTCGATTAGTTTTCTTCTAAAACCATACCACTTTACATCACATTCTTTACACCTACTAGTGCTACGCGGCAAACATGATTTCATATCATAACTACATATACATATATAATCGCCGTGACCATAAAACGCACCAATACCCACGATTGCTCTCATCTGACTTGATAGCTCAGTTGGTAGAGCGCCAGACATGCAACCTGGAGGTCGTTGGGTTCGAGTCCCACTTGGGTCAGAGATTTTTTCTCTTTCCCTCGTAGGGCGTGCACACATAGCACTACAGCATACCACTTTACATCACATTCTTTTCACCTACTAGTGCTACGCGGCAAACATGATTTCATATCATAACTACATATACATATATAATCGCCGTGACCATAAAACGCACCAATACCCACGATTGCTCTCATCTGACTTGATAGCTCAGTTGGTAGAGCGCCAGACATGCAACCTGGAGGTCGTTGGGTTCGAGTCCCACTTGGGTCAGAGATTTTTCTCTTTCCCTCGTAGGGCGTGCACACTTAGCACTACAGCTTACCACTTTATATCACATTCTTTACACTTACTAGTGCTACGCGGCAAACATGATTTCATATCATAACTACATATAGTTTTCTTCTAAGCTACTTCTGGTATCCCAATACTCTAACTATGGCAATTACATTTATTAATTACACTCCATGTAAATACAGAGTATGAATAAAGACTTGTTGACGTTGACGTTAGTTTGTGTTAGTTTGTAAGATATTTTCGCTTTGCAGCAAAACATGGGCGTGACTTTTCGAAGCCCTTATTCCAAAGGCTATTGACTAGCCTTGGAGAATTTTTATCAGAGAAAAATCTTTGGATAGTATTTGAAAACACGAATGCCGGTGTTCCAGGGCCAGACTCGTAAAGTCGCATACTTCGCCGCTATAATTATAAATGTCCGATGAAGAACTTGGATAACAGGTTGGTCAAAGTCAACTGGAGGTTGCAAATAATACTTTCCTTGTTTATCGACTCCAGCAACCGACAGAAGGTTTTTATGTCACTAGGTACTTTCTTCACGGAACTTTTCTGTTTATTTACGCGATTTACGAACCTCTCGATTTCTTGCTGGCTGTTCGGAGCCTCCACCGGCCTTTGCCGTTGGTCATGTTGTTTTTGTTTTGTTCACTATAACGTTGCTTCCTATTTCAGTAGGGTAATAAATTTCCCTTTCGGAATATTCTTCCTTGCTTATTTTGCACTTTCTCTCCGATTTTCTCTAAAATTATGACAGTTCAGCTGTTTTTAGCGCTAACAAAGTTTCCCGTGGGCATTACGGAGAAATATCGACCGCTAAACAGCCAATCAGAACGCGCGCTTTTGCCGTATAATAAAAAATCCTTATTCCTCTTAATCCCAAACATTCTAATTACCTTGCTCTACATTTGTATATGGCTTATATTTATTTTAGCCTACATTTGTTTTCGGAGAACCCATCTGAATATGATTTGTAGCCATTTCTAATTCCCCTATCACCTAGTCTTCATGTTGTTTTTACAGCCTAAATTTTAATCATATACATTACGCCACATTGTTTACAAGTGTAATTTAGAAAGTCTGAACAAATGTACGTAATATAAAGTTTTATAGATACCGAAGGCGAAATGTTCTTGAAAAATATATTTCCATAATACTGGATAGCATGTTAACTGAGTACTAGAATCGACGTCACAATCCCAACACTGACCAGTTCAGCGATACTTTAATAAACGTTTGAAAATGTTTATCAGCACTTCGAGGTTGGTGAGCTCGGCTGTTATTCAAATTATCTTGCTCCTTGGCTTATATATTTTTACCCTGATTCCAGAAGAAAGATCCGCGAAGCGGTGATCAGCGAGCTATGATAGCAGCGAGAAGAGAGAACCTCTGTTATCGCTGGGTGCGAATCTCACTTTCATGTTTTGAAAACTGTCAAACATATCAACTGAGCAATTAATAAATCAACCAATCAGGAGAGAGATACCACGTGCGCATCACATTATAATATTGTTCAGTGGGGTTGTCATAGTAAAAGAATGCTGTGCCAGAAGTTTTCAAAACATGAAAGTGAGATTCGCACCAAGCAATACCAGAGGTTTTCTCTTCTCGCTGCTATCGCAGCTCGCTGATCGCCGCTTCTCCGGGGCTGTTCTCTCTAGAAAACCTCTGGAACTAGGGTAATATATTTGTAACCTACATTTTAAATTTTGCCCGAAGAACCCATCTAATACTTCTGCCATATCATCTTAAGAGTCTAAATATGAGTTGTAGCCATTTGTAATTCCCCCATCACCTAGTCTTCATGTTGTTTTCACAGCCTAAATTTTAATCAAACATTACGCTATATTATTTCCGAGTGTAATTTAGAATGTCTGAAAAAATGTACATGCTTAATATAAAGTTTAATAGTTACCAAAATATTCTTAAAAAAATATTTCCATAATATAATATTGGCCGGGGGGTACTCCTGTTTGTGACGTATTATGTATGTGCCACGGGGGTGGGGCAGGGTTTTGAGCTCAGTTTGGGCAGGTAGGGTCAGGGTTTTGACTAGGAGCCCAGTACCAGGAGCGTTCATATGTCATGCACAGGAGTAGATGTGGCTATAATTAGAATCCGAATTCCCGCGTTAATTTGGGTCTGGCCAGCATAACTATTTCTCACAAGGCACTGACATGTTAGGTTCAGATTTGTTTGGTTTTTGGCTTTTCGCCACACGTAATGACGTGTGACCCGATAACCAAACATTTCTGTGGGCTCGAAACTAGATGCTCCTTAGCTCAGTCCCGGGTCGGTAGTGCATTGGCACCGAAGCCTGTGTTCTGTTTGCTATGCCATACTGACGAGTTCTAATAAGAACGAAACAGCTGTCTATGGCTGCAATCTAGTCCGAGCGCTTTTCATGTCAGGCCTAGCTAACCGTAGTGCTTTGTGTTGGAATTTTACGTTGTATATCAGCTTTTGGGTGCATTAAAAGTATTTTAATATCAATTTATAATTTGTTTTTCATTCCTTTTCAGGCGAACCATTTATTTCACAAGGCCTATTTGTTTTTATTTAAAGAAGGGGCAATCAGGGTTGTTGTTTTTTTCAAAAAGGAGGAGTTTTGGAGCTCAAACAGTGTCAGATTTTTGGTCAAACAGGGTCAGGGTTTGAGCTTCTAGGCCCGCTCACATACATACCCATTTTTCATGTAAGTACCTCCCCCCCCCCCCCCCCCCCCGGAATACTGGTGGCATGTTAAAGGGAACTCAACCCTAAAATCAACCCAACGTCTTTACAAAGATGTATTCGAAAGAAATAAGTTCTGCAATATTTTTTTTCGGTGTTGCGCGTCTATGAGGAGAAAATTAGTCTCCAAGTTCGAGTTTCCGCTGAAAAATCTATATTGCATGGCGGCTCAATTCAGTGCAAATTTCCCCATAATGTACGTCACACATACAGAGGGAAAATGATCACACCTCCAGCACAAAGAAAACACAATGGTCCGCTATTAGAAGCCGTGGCAAAACTAATTTATTCCCCGTATTTGACGTCACAAATTACAAGCCTTGAGCCGTCTGTACATAGCGGACGTTGTGAGGAAGGTTTTCGGATTTTCTCTTGCTAGACGCGCAACACAGAAAAAATAAACAGCAGAACCTATTTATTTCGAATACATGTTTGTATAGACATTGGGTTGATTTTAGGGTTGAGTTCCCCTTTAACTAATGGAATCGACGTCGCAATCCAACACTGAACAGTTCAGCGATACTTTAACAAACGTTTGAAAATATTTAACAGTACTTCAGGGTTGGTATGCTCGGCTATTATTCAATTATCTTGCTCCATGGCTTATATAAGTTGAGCCTACGTTTAATATTTTTCCCGAAGAACCTATCTGATACTTTTGCCATATCATCTTAAGAGCCAAATATGATTTGTAGTCATTTGTAATTCCCCTATCACCTAGTCTTCATGTTGTTTTTTACAGCCCGGCCAAATTTTAATCATTTACATTAAGCTATATTATTTACGAGTGTAAATTAGAAAGTCTGAAAAAATGTATGCTTATTAGACAACTGATAGAGCAAAGGTACGTTTATTTCAGTTGATTTTGACCTATCAATAGTGGTAAAATTCGTGATTTCCCCCGTTTAGTAGTTCCCCTATATTATACTGACAAATACACACAATTAGAGCTTGGGTTGCCTGTGAATATAACAGTATTGAATCACGTTGATCATAACACCTAGAAGTACAGTTAACAGGTTAATAAAATATTAATAACGTTCAGTGTTGATATAAGCTACAAAACAGAAACCCTTCATCTAAAAATATTCTTATCCAACGCAGTTTCAAACTTTTTTTTTTTGCAGCTGAATCTCTTAGCTCAAAGATTACGTAGTTGCTTACGGGAGATTTCCAACGGGTTTTGAGAAATATGGACTCTCACGAGAAGTTTCAAATGTATTAATTAGACTGTGGAGCAAACTGAACGAGATTTTGAATACATGGTAGCTTCAAAGAGTCAGTCTCGTACGACAGGTGGTTTCTCAGAGAGGGTCAACTGTATTGAAATTTCAGTTTTTCAACAACAATTTGTGCGTACTATTCATTTTCTTATATCAGTTCTAATATCAGATTCTCAAGTAAAATATCTCAAACATTTAAATTGGTGTAACTTAACTTCTTGCCTTAAAATATATCAAATTAATATGATTTGGCTTGATATACACTTGTCTTTTCAGTTTTCCTGAAAAGCTAAATCCCAACAAAGTACGTTTGTGAAAATACCCAATTTTCTAATTTCTTGAGCAAAGTAAAACACTAGTTCGTTTTAATAATTTCTTAGGACTATAACGTAAGGCTTTCTGTGCTCTCCAATGCTTGAATCAACGATTTTTTCTTCAACTGAGAAATTCTTTAAAGAACTAAGGTTAATTAAACGTAATAAAATATTAATAACGTTCACTATGCTTTAAACTACAAAACAGAAACACTTCATCTAAAATATTTTTTTTCCAACGTAGTTTTAAACTTATTTTTATTGCTGATTCTCTCAGCTCGTAAGCGGCCAGTCACCCTTGATGAGAATATAAGGTTATTGGTTACGAGAGAGTTCAAAATAGCTCATAGGTCGAGAGAGTTCATAGGTCGCTTACGACGGTTGGCCACTAGAGAGGTTCCGAGTAATTCAGTTTTAAAACAACATTTTGTGGGAGCTATTCGTTTTCTTCAATATTAATAATTAAAATATCTCAAACATTTAAATTGGTGTAATGTTTTTTAACTTCTTTCGTTAAAATAAACCAAATGAATATAAATTTGGCTTGATACACTTTTCTCTTTAGTTTTCCTTGTTAAGCTTAATCCCAACACAGTACATTTGAATTACCTTGTAGCTTCAATATTCTATTATTGTTTTTAGCATTTAAGTAAATTTTATTTTTCGTTTTAATAATTTCTTAGGCCAATAATGTTAAGCTTTCTGTGCTCCTTGAATCAACGATTTTTTATCTTAAACCAAGAAATTGCATAAATAACTATAGTGTCAATATACGGCTTTCCAAACCTAAATAACATCGCACACTAGTCCAAACCTCTTTAAGGTAATGCGTTGCATTTTGTTGTAGAGTATTTATTTGGAAGTTTGAATTTCAATGAGAATTCGAACGGATTGAAATTATTTTCATGCATGGGCTGGAAGATAACCTTGGATATTTAATGAAATTCAATGAGACTTAAGAAATGTTTGAATTACCATTGACGACTGTGAATTGATTTTCATATAGGGTGGAAAAATGTTTTTTTCCTATCGCTGGAAATAGAAAACGTCTAGATCTGTTACATTCTCAAATTTTAAAACAGTCTATCCAGTGAACAATAAAATTCTAGTTTTCCCGCGCAGTGTTAATATAAATGGTTTCTTTGAATTACTTACGTTCAAGTTCTTGTGATCTTTTCTGGTATCGATGAAAACCGAGAATGTTTATTGAAAGATAACTTGGTTTTAACGATGCAAATACAAATCACAGCATGGACGCTACGACCATTCTGACGTCACTCTTTGGGTAATGTGATCTGTGTTGGTTCCCGAACTTCATCGATGAATAATTTATTTCTACTTGTTGAGTACAACATAAGCGTGCCTATTAACAATACACAAGCAAAAAATAATAATTCATACGAAAACCTTGTGTATTTCGCCGAAGAAAAGCGGCAGTGTTTTGTCAAACAGTTGTCAACGGCGCCTTTGAATAGTAACAGCCAAGAACAAATTGTTTCAACATAATTATTTTACTGTGATAGAAACACCACTGTAAAATATTATTAAACTTACTAAACTGCTGGTTTTAAAAATGATATTTGCTATTTGCTAGCCGATATTTTCATTGTAATGATCTTAGTGGTAATTTCAACATTTCTCAGGTTTCAATGAATTTCATTGAATTTCTAAGGTTCATTTCCAGCACATTAAAATATTTTCCATCCCTTGAAATCATACAAAACCATTGTATTTCAATTTTTTTAATATGTTCCAACAAATTTCAAAAAAGTTTCGTCCATTCATAGGGGCTTGATTTCTTTCCAGTGACTTTCCCTTGAGATCATATCATTGTGAAGAAAAAACAACGTTAAGCAGTGAAACACCATCATAACAAAGTATTTAAGGTTACCGGATGCATTTCCAGTGCATTTCCAGTCTAAATTATGTAGCGCCTCGAAGAAACATCGTAGATAAATCATCCATGTATCATTTTAAAGCTTATAAAATTGGCTACAAGAATACATAAAACGTTTTGAGTTCTTTGAAAATCTCGATTTTTCCGCCATCCCGTTTCTCCGATCTAGTGAGATGGCTTTCAGAAGTTCCGACTCCGAAAATATTTTAATGTTTAAAAATCTGTTTACTTTGTCGCATTTTAGAGGAATCGTATTAGGGGAATTTCAAAATTCGATTTAGTTCAAAAGTTATCATGCTTTCCGTAAAAAGGCGAAAAATATTCCGAGTAGATATGCGGGAAACGTCGTCAAGAGCTCTCTTTTAAGAATTTTCCAATTCTCCGACACTGTTTTGCAGCTGAGATATCAATTGACATTTTGTGAAAATTTCGCACAAATCGAATAAATTTCTCTTGAGTGGGAGTTTTTGGTATATGAGACACTACTACTAAAACTATACATTTCTGTGTGAAAATATTTTTTTCCCATCTTTTTCGTTTTGAAGGTATCCGGTAACCTTAAATAAAGAAGCAAATAATGGTTTAAAAATACTTCACTCAACGTATCAGGAAATTGAAGTTAGTATGTATTGTGTTGAGAATTTGCTTTCCAAAAAAAACTGAAGAGACAAGCGTACCAAATTAAAATTATTTTCGGAGGTACTTTCTAGCTGAGACTGTGCAGTTGTCCGTCATCTTGGATTTCAAACCACCTGGAGCCTCGTTTTCGTAACCGGAAGTAAAACTTATGAAAGGCATGTATTGTCCAAATCCGAACGGCGGTAGACGCGCTTAGTGTAGTGGTCGTGACGCCTGCACTGCCAAGCACAACACGCAAACGATTACGAGTTCAAGCCCGAGTAGGAGCGCTCAAAAATAATATTTCTCTCGTTTACCTTCTCTTCTTGTTACCTGTGAACCCTAGCCCTAGTGAGCGAGAACCCGTCGTTTACCCGCGAACTCGTCCGATGGTTAGGGTTCGGTTTATGGTTCGGGTTAGGATTTGTCGTAGTATTACCAATAATCGGTATTTCAAGCGTGTTTGCCATTTACTGATTATTGGTAATTGTAGAGCGAGGATGCGTTGGAACGCTGGGGCGAGAAAGTAAACACGCCGGGAATGAAATGAAACGACGGAAGCTAGTTCGTCCCATCCGGCTTTTGCCATAAAAAAAACCTACAGTGAGTTGAAATCTCAAGAACTTTGTTCCATTTTACGTCATCACACTTAAAGGGGCTATGTCATTGTACTGTGCACGCATTGAGTAATCGCTCGGTTGGTGGCTGTTAATTGGATACAAACAGTTAAACTTCCCTCCCTCAATGCTTGATTGAAAGGATTTTCAATATTTTCCCTGGAGACTGTTTGTATATACTGTTTGTTAGTCATTTTTGCATATTTGCTTTTATTTTAAGCATCCCACATGGCCGAGAGGTTCGTTAGTTCATATCAAAATCGGTGGAAATAGCTGTTTCTGGCCCGGAACGCGAATGTAAATGTGACACAGCACCTTTAAACTTTACATTGTTTGTTTTAATAAATATAATACTTCTAATGTGAATTTGATAATAGATCGTGTTTCTATGTAACTCTATGAAAACAGTTGGGCACACGTTGAGCAAGTTGAGCACGCGCTTGAGCTAGTTGGGAGAATTTACGTTTTGATCGGATCATTTTGAATTTTGTTCTGTTTACCACTCGAAGGACGACGGAGAACCTCAATAGTCCCTTCTTAAAGTAAGAGTTTCATACCGAGAACCGAAGGTTCGAGGTATGAAACTGACTTATATCACATTTGGCGAGGTTTTCTCAAATAGAAAGGAGGTTTAAAACTGAGTTATAAATCTCCCTGTAACAGTTATAAACCTCAGATTGATGATTTAATTAATCTATTGTTCAACGGGTTTATACCAGAGTTTCACCCCTATGAAGAACAAAGAAAACCGTGTCAAGTGTGATATAAGTGCATATAAGCCCTGGCCAATTATTCTTTTTTTTTAAGCTTAGACCTTAAAACGTAGAGATTTTTTTAAATAAAAATGTTTTAATGATTTTTTTTAGCGACTAAACTTCCAAATGTATAATAATTTCCGCGCACCTTCGGGGACTGGGACGAGAATAAAACGTGACGTCATCAACATAACTCGTCTCTTCGCGGGTTTAAAACGTTGGCTTATTTGCAAAATAATTAAATAGATAACCGAGAAAGATGATACTATCGCGCTAAACGTTTCGGAGAGCTTAATTCGGCAAGGCCTTTCATGCAATAGCGCATCGAGCGTGTTCTGTTAATGACGTCAAACTAGATCCAGTGCCAATTTTGTAAAGCACTCTAGCGCTCAATTTTCTTCCACATGCAACCCAAGACACCATGACAAATAAATCAAATCAACTTTTTTATTCCGGAATCCTTTGTATGTGGCCTCTAGTCTCATATAATTATAATTATAATTAGCCAGGGCTATATGCACTTTAAAGGAGCAGTATCACGATTCTTATTGGTTGTTATAGACAATGGCAAAATCACGTCACGCGCCGCTTCAACCTCAGAGCCCAGTTCGGTCATTTTTGTCCTGGGATTTCGAGTATTTCTTTCAAAAAGCAAACAGTTTCGAGTTGAAAGGTCCGGCTAGAACTCCAAAGAGTACAGATCAAGGAAGAAACTCACTGGTAAGATATTTCGTGCAACTTTGAGCCAGTTTATTTTCGTGTGAACGTTCATGTCAATTTTTTTTTATCGAAAGTAAAGTAAAGCAACTTTATTTAACGTCGATAACTCGTGACAGTCTGATGAGACTTGAGGCCGACGTGGGACGTGAAGGTGCAACCGTTTGCAGTTCGAGAACGAGATTGTTCAAAGGCAGCACCTTCTACTCAGTTATTTTAAGACCCTGAGTGTTGGTCCGGCCGGGGTTTGAACCCGCGACCCATTCGTCACTAGACAGGAGCTTAACCACGGAGCTAACCGGGAAGCGGTCAAGTGAAGTTTGTTGAAGGGACATTTACTTACAATTTCTTTCCGTGACAATCATTATAGCCGGATAAACACCTTTTTAGCATACGATAATGCAGGAATGATGTACACCCCGTTCCTGACCTAATGGTCGTTAGAGGATAAATGATGGGCCAAAACTGAATTAGTGGAAGATCGCATTTGTTCAAAATGACCCCTAGGAAAAACGAAGCCCAGAGATCAAACGTTTGGGCTAGAAAATTGATTTCTGCATGGATTTTCACCAAATAAACACTCTACAACCCCTGGGTACCATACTAAATTTACAGCGGGAAATTGTGGCTTAAACATCGTTTTTCGACACGAAAAAACACAATTACACTCGCGGTACTAAGTATTTATAAAACTCTCTAGAGTCTAATGCCTCAAAATAAAATACAACTTCGCAGCTTCTGGTCCTAAAACGTAGCTATCCTGCATCGCTTGACATCCTAATCGTAAATAATCTACTTCTTATGGCAACCTAAGGTAAATTAAGGCTACTAAATTCGCCTAGCCAAGACCATTTTGGTTTCTCTCTCTCAATCTGGCGAGCGTTTTGTACGCAAAAACACATTTCTGTACCGAATTGAGTGCAATAAAAGCTATTGGACGTCTCAAAAGTTTGAAAATGTTATTCGTCCATTCACGACTTTCGCTATCCAAACACTGGCGTAACAAAACACAACCCTTCAGACATTTGCATCAAAATAAAATACAACTTCGCAGTTTCTGGTCCCAAGACGTAGCTATCCTGATTCACTTGACATCCTAGTCGTAAAGAATCTGCTTCTTAGGCAACTCAAGGCTGCTAAAGTTGGCCTAGACTAAGTCTATAACTATATACAGCACTGGTTGAACAAGACGGGCCGCTATGTTGAACTGCCTTCTCCACGAAGCCGAAGATCAAACATTTGGGCTAGAAAATGGAGTTCTGGATGGATTTTCACCAAATAAAAACTCTCTGAAACCTCTAGGGTATCCGTACTAAATTTCCAGCAAGACATTTTGGCTTAAACATACGATTTTCGACAAGGAAAAATTCACAACAGACTTCAGTTCTTCTCCGGTCTTCGGTTTTTCGGGGTTCGTTTTTCCGCCTGGGTCTTTTTCCGACAACCCTGAAGCTATCGCTGTACATCTACTAATAGCTCTATAAACTACAAGAAGTTGAAGATACTTTTTCCAAATCTGTTGGGCCAAATGGCCAACAAGTCCTTCGACTTCGTGAACACTTCTTCATTGCATCGCGCCGTAACTGCTATTTTTATTACAAGTGTCAATCAAATGTCATTAAACACCACTTTAGCCAATCGGAATTTTACGTCTAAAAAATGAACGTTAAAAGGGAAAAAACGGGGGGTTCGTTGCAAGCCCTCCTTTCCCTTTTCCTCTCCCCATTCCTCCTCCCCTCTTCCCCTCTCCTCATTCCCTCTCCCCTCTTTCCCAATCTTCCCCATCCCCCCTGAGCTTGCAACGCAGGCTAAGAAGAACAGTGCACTTGAAGGATTTGGTGTCGTGGTTTAACTCGATAAAGTTCAAGACTTGGAAAGCGACTGGACATGACGGCAGACTCTAAAGTTTTGACTCCGGCACAAAATATGTAAGTTGAATGCACGTTTTTATTTTTTTACGGCTTTGAGTTTGGTTTAATAATTGGAACTAAACAGTGGCTCGGTAAACAAGTAATGGTAGTTGGATAACTTCATTTTAATAATATTATCTGTGTATCTCGGTAGTCTGCTGATATTAGTAAATTTAGTGCAAAATTTATTATCTAGGTACCTTATGTTCCGTGGACTTTTTGCTTTCTTTGGGTCTTTATCAGTGAATTCTTAATTAGGATGAAACTTTATATAAAATTTCATGTTCATTAGTATTCTTTATATAAAACGTTCATCCTAATTAGCAATTCAATGAGAAAGCTGAAACATCAATAGAAATTCCATTGTCTCAATCATTAACCCCGTTTCCCTCTGGGACAGAATTGAAATCCCTCCGCGGGCCTTTTAGAATGATGATATTTTATCAGGTATAAAGGAGCATGCACGTGACTGATTTGCTTCATCTGATTGGACAAAATGCTCATTAATTATTCATGAGTTTTTGCCCTGCCCCCTCAGTACATAATTAACAATGTGATCTTCGCCTAGTTTGAATGTATGAACATGTGACCACAACGAACCTCTAGAACTCTAGCTACTTATACATTTTGTGTTTGTAAATTGTTGAATAAAATTGATTTAATCAGTTCGAGTGAAAAATGAAATATTTTGCTCAGACCGTATCCAGGTGCGGAACAGAAGTCTTATTGTGTCAGTTTGCTGTAATCACGGCGGGAATAAATGACCACGAAGTGAAATTAACACCATTTATTTACTTCTATGCTAAATTTGACGAAATGTTGGCAGTGTGATAACAAATAGCCTGCGAATACTGCCGTCTCGCATCGGAAACCACAATCAAAACGTGGCCCCCGAAAGAGACGTCTGCGGCTTGAGACGGAAAATTCCATATTGATGACGTTATGCGGCCAGGATCTGGTCGCGTTATTTGATTGGCTCATAAATTATAATTAGGCATAATTTTCCGGAATTTTCCGTCTCAAGCCGCAGACGTCTCTTTCAGGGGCCACGTTTTGATTGTAGTTCCCGATACGAGACGGCTGTATTCGCAGGCTGGATAACAAAGTAAAACTATATGTTTTGTTCTGACTTCATAACGGACCGGATACTTCCTTTTTTGGTGAAAATTAACATATAAAACATGTGTTAAACACACTACGTCATCAGAATGTATTCATTAGGCGAAAATTTGAACTTTCCCTGACAATAAATATAATTCAAAATTATGGACGATTCACTGTTTTTATGGCGTCATTAGTGACGTCATGCTTGAGCATAAATCAGATTGTCAACTATAAAAATATTGTTAAGTAAACGAGAATACTATGACTTGTGAGCGTTAGCCGATGCATTTCATCCGGACTATTTTCTTAGGGCACGCAAATATACTAATGACGTCATAATGACGTATCCAAGAAATTGAGCTTCAATTCGAAAAAGTAGCAAAAACCGTATACGCCAAATCTGTCTGTGGTACGTTGGATCTTGCGGAGAGATCTAATCAGCCAAGAATACTAATAAGTAAACAAGTCCTAGGACTACAGAAAAGCTGATCGAACAACGTATATATTGAGGATTCTACGATATTTCGGCTGGCCGCCACACCAGCCTTCTTCAGGTACATCCTACAATCTTAGAATTCTCAAATTATACTTTATTTGATCAGCTTTTCTGTAGTCCTTCAAGGCGGCGTGGCCGAGCAGTTAACACGGTAATAATAATATGGCGGTGGACTCGTAATCCAGGGAGCCCGAGTTCGATTCCCCGTGCGTTCGATCACATTTGTAAATAACCAGTCGATTTATCTCGTCCTCGACTGGGATTTTTATTCTGTTAGTTTAAACACGGCCACATCAGCCTATGCTGCAGTTAAACGCACCGTGTATAAATAAGTGCAGCATGTTATTATTATTATTCATTATTATTATTCTAAGCTGTTATACTCAAACAATCAGAATTCCAAAAAGAATGCATTATTATTACCAAAGAGCTTTATTATTGTGCAAAAGATGATGTACCAGTATATCGAAAATAAGCGATATTTTCATAACAATTATGTTGTTTATACCACAATTCAATAACTTTTCTTCCTCATAACCAATCGAGTTTTCGATTACTTTGTTCCCAACAAGAGGAGAATTCAGTCAAAAATATAGCATTTTAGTATTTTACAGGTATTTGAAAATATGGAGAAACCTATTATAAATGGATAAATGACGTCTTGGTGACGTCATTAAGATGTTCTCGTTAACACTAAACACCCGATTCAAGCGTGGAACTTTTCATGCGCCGAATCTAATTAGATCTAAAGAAGCTGCCTAATTGCGTTCGACGAAGGAGAACGCATCCTAATCTTGCAGTGGACTCCCTGTGGTCTGTGTGGGCTACTGTGCTTGCCTAGGCGAAAGAAATCAAGATTCGTGTATGTCCGTCCTCATGTATGTTTGTACTTTTTGGAATAAATTATCTCGGCCGGGGAACTGGTAACTACACGATGCTCGGCCGCCAATGTGCACAAAACGGCGAGTATTACTTTCCCAATCCAATGCAATAATGTTTAAAAAGTTAGCAAGTACGATATATCAAAGCCTGAGGAAAGTGTGTGCCATCTCTGTTGCATTCGACAAAGTCTGATGTCCAAACTATATCAAGTCGGCGCGGTGACGACACTAGCGAAGTTGAACAGAGAACAGTCAAATCAACTCGCCATAATTTGTAAACAACCGAGTGAATTATGTTGGCTTGCTCGCTGTACTGGATTCTGCTTTTCGCTGTACATACAGATACCGAAACTACAAACAGTAAGATGACCTGGCTGAAGAGAAATCTATGTCCCTGAGTTTTCTAGATAGCCGTAATCGCCGTATCTTGCAGACAGAGAGTTAATCTACTCCGACACTTTGATATGCCAAGGAACTGGAATATCAACACAATACAAGGTGAGAGAAATTTAAAGTACGGAGCCGTTCATTGCTGTGTTCCCTAAATCCTAATCAATTAATCTACACTGAATTTCTAACGGACCTGAAACAAGGCTGATCAAAGCGATCAAAGCCAGGACCCGGCTACTAACATTGACCATAAATTATTCTGGAACTAACAATGGCGCTCAATATTCTGCAGCCAACCTTGTTCTCACTTGAAAAAATACCCGGGGAAAATAATGTGAATGATCTGAATCGAAGGAACTGCATGGGGTGTACTTTATACACATGCATATATAGTTTATGTTCTAGGAACTGGAATGCAGTTTATACACATCTGAATAGCCGTACATGTAGCTATAGCTAGCTTGTAATATTTATTTATACGTACTTTATATATCCTGTAATATAGTGTATTTTATATATCCTATAATATAAATTTCATGTATGCATGTATGTATGTAAATGTATGTAAATGTATGTAGCTATAGCCTGGGTTGATTTGTGTTCTACACTAACTTCAATTATTGCTTTACACTGTATACCATCACAGCGAAATGTGCTACGAATTCTCAAATCAATGCCACAACCATATAAAACACACATGTATACATTATAGCCACATAAGCATCGCATCCAATGATTTAATGTTAAACAAAGATAATTACAGTTTTATACCCAGATGCATCCCCTTGTATATTAACATATAAGTCAAGACATCAAAATTTTCACATTAGTTTTAAAAAAAAAAACTGCATTTTTGATCAGGATTACGTACACCGTCCAGATCATTGCAGCAATTTTTGAGCTTTTCAGACTGTTACCACAGTCCTTTCTCTTTCAAAAAATATGTCGAACGCACTTTGATAATCTATGATTACTTCTAGTTAGCTTTTGTTTAAATTGCGTTCGGCGCATGAAAAGTTCGACGTTTGAATAGGGCCTAAGCCTCTCCTCAAAAAAACATTATTGTAATGTTGAAAGTTTTGAAGATATAGACAAATTAATCAACCCTGGCAATTTTATAATTTTACATTTTATTTCAGAGCGCTTTTACGAAACGTGACTGATTCTCTTCCAATTCCGAATCCATGGCACAGTTAATTTGATAGTCAAACGGGTTTCTTCGCCCGTTCATGGGATCTCTAAATCGTTTGCGCTTTTGCTTCTCTCCAATACTTTCAACGCTGGCCATTCTCTGGCTCCTACTTCGTGTACGGGAACACAGATGACGTAAAACAAAGAAGACAAAAACTCAAAACAATGAACTACAGCAAAACAATACCCATGAAATACAAAGAACCCAGAATACAATACATTATGGTACACGAAGAACGAGCCCATTCTCTCTCCACGGAACTATGATTTGATTATTCGAACCGGCTCAACGAAATCTAATTTGAATATGAATATACAAATCCGGTGGAATTCTCGCTTTCAATTGTTTTCCTCTGTTTAATTGTGTTATTTTTATATCATTGTCTTCTGTGTCATGAACATCTAATGTAGTGTGAGAAGCCATTTAAAAGCCCCCAATAGATCTATTCGGCTTGCCTGTTTGTTGCCCCATTGGGGACTTGGAGACACACATAAATCTGCCCTCACACCATGACTTTTATTTGTTGATAAAGAGAAAACCGCTGATCAATAAATCACGTGACCTGTTTTGTTCAATATCCCCTTATGGATCAAAAGATGTTCTACTGTGAGGGCAGATTATTAAAGGCAAGCACCAGAGATACAGGAAAACTCTGTGTACCTTGGTGTGACATTGCCCTATTTGCTATTGAAATTTTATGTAAAACGAAAATCAGTGGAGGGGTTACGTGACACCTCATTTGCATAATTGTGGTCCTCAGAATATCGAAGTGGACGAGTTATGTGAGTCTGCATAATTTGGTGAAGTAGGTAATAAGGTAGATATCGTTTTAACCTCACTTTCATGTCAAAACCAGGCCTTAACGAACTTGAGAATTCAGTGTTCAACAATTGCATTTTATGGTTGATTCTAAGAAGATGTTCTCGCCACTCACATTTGCTTTTCGTTTTGCTGTTGCTGTATTTAATACTGTAAAATAAATGCCAATAGAAATTAAACTTGGGGATGGTTAGTATTCTGTATCAAAATTATAGAATACTAATTAAGCTAATTACCATTATGTATTTGTAGATAGACCACTTGGCCACTTGTCTTACTATTACAAATGAATGTGGTCAGGCCCGAGTCTTAAATCGCAAGTGTTTGTTATTATTATTTTTTTATTATTATAATTTTTTTTTTTGTGTGTCGACCTTTCGCGCCGTCAACCAATCACATTTCACGTGTTGACTCAACACGTAACGGGATGAACCAATCAGATTCGATATCGCTCGAGTACTTAATTTATTTACAGAACTTGGGACTAGGAAGCTGAGTGATTTTGAATTTGGAGTCCCATCTCTCAAATGTAAACAGCTTAATGTTTTATTTAACTTCATTCGTGGGAAATATTGAACTTCATTCGTGGGAATGCCTTCCAACAGGCTCAGGATATTTCAACTGGTGCCCTTGTCGGAGCCGAAGGACGTCTTTTTAACCAGAGGCCTAGATTTTTAAATCCAAAGTACTGTAAGTCATAAGAGAGGACTGCTGCAGCACCAGGTTAGGGCCATGATAGCGTTTCTTGAAAGATGAAAAGAATATTTTGCAATGAAGGGAAAGAATTACAACCCCCCCCCCCCCCCCCCCTCATACATTTAAAAAAACTTTACGTCCCTCCAATTTCCTGGGGGGAAAACATTATGCCCACCCCCTCATTTCCTACCAGTAGAAAGCAAGAAAATACCATCGGATAAAACTGAGTGAGTTTTGTTTTATACCTGGAGCCTTTGTATACATGTTCATTCCAGTATAGTCTGCCGGTGAGTCTGTAGCATTCTAAAGATTTGTTCTCTTTCAAGGTTCATAAGATATTACTGAGCAGCTTTGCCCTTTATCTATATATGTAAATTGTTTTTTCGTACGTATTATGAACGTTGTTTTTTTACTATTCATGATCACCTCCACTTCGGTGAATACTTGTTAATTGAAAGTCAAAAGGAAGTGTCGATATCCTAAAAATTATGCGAATCTAAAACGGTTACAATCAATTGCCGTGTATATCAATCTATCAGCTTTCAGTCTATCTATTGTTTCGTCCTTAAGTTTGGGGTTTAATTTCTTTAATTGGTAAGGTTTGTACGTTTTGTCGTATCCGGTCGGGAGACCGAATTCTTGTAACATAACTGACACCAATGGATCAAACAGTAGCAGTCAGTACCACATGAAAACAACTCAGCAGCAACAAAACAAAATTATCATGCTCATATTTTTATTCACTGCATTTCCAGTTGCAAAGCATTTTAAAGCAAACCCCCTTTACATCCGTACTACTGCACGACTCCATCATTGTGCAAGTGTCTTATCCCGAGAAAGGGAGGGAAATGAGAGGAATCGGAACGGGAATATAGAAAACAATCCACACCATAGTACTCACGGGGAAACGGCTGTTGTAAAGTACAGGTACGTGGAGTTGTAATAAGTGGTTTATGTTTCTAGTAAAATAGTTTTCTTGAAACCTTTATAGGAAGACAGAAACTTGATGTAGATTTATATATATATATATACATACAGTCAATGCCAAAAAGGTTGTCCAGCAGAACATAATATAATACTATAATATCCATTGTTTTGGGCTATTGTCTAGACCAAGACAATAGGCCAAAACAATGGATATTAAAGTAGTATATTATGTTCTGCTGGACAACCTTTTTGGCATTGACTGTATTATATAAATATATATATATATATATATATTTGGGAATGCCACGAAGTAAAAGGAAACATGTCTAATTATAAGACCAAATGATCAGAATCACCTCCCCGCCCCTCTTCGAGCATTGACAACATGCATTTCTCCTTGGATTGTCCTACATTTTTTGTTAGTGGTACAAATTAAGATAGTCGGTTTTCTGTCCTTTCGTCTTCTCCTAGCCACCCTCCGTGTCCCAGATTAGAGCGGGGTTCGTATATATGAGTGCGCAAATTACGGCAATGACTTACTGCACGGCATGCCGTGACATTCAAATGGTTTCCTATTGTTTTTGACTTTCTGATCCAATCAAATTACAGAATTACTGTACAGTAAGTTAGTATGGCCATGCCGTAGTTTGTCCCACTCATACGAAATCTGCTCTAATAGATCACTAGTAGGGTCAGATAGACAGGTAAATAAAATTATTGTTTATGTTTTTTATCACTGCCGCCAGCCTGATGATAATGCCATTGATGATGATGACGACCACCACCAAAACCACCTATGACACCACCACCACCACCAGTACCACCAGCACCACCAGTACCACCAGCAGCAGCACCACCACCACCTAAACTACTACTACTACCACCACCACGATGTCGCTTTTCAGTCTCGGTGTCATCTTGCATTACTTGTCTGTTGAAGTAGCAAAACAGCCAAAAAAGTAAGTAAATGTGAATTATCTAATCGTGATATAGGTGGTACTCGACACACACACACACACACACACACAGTAAAAAAGCTCTCACATTTGTATTCAATTGTAGTTCTGTCCCGACAAACTTGAATTTGCCAAATTAAGCTACGCATTCAAGCCCAGTCAATTACCCTATATCATTATGACGTCACGGCTTGTTTATGAGGGGGACAGAATCGACTTGAACAATAGAATTTTGAACTAAATCTGCTCTGCTGAGGAAAATTTAACTACGAATTGTCTGGTTTCCAGATATCAGCTGTATCAATGTTTATCCCACAATATTTACCGTATTTGGTGGCTGTTACCGCTATTCTACGTTCTACAAAATGCATTTGATAGCGATTTCCTTTGTGTTGTTGCTGTTTTGTCCCTGTTTTGTCCCCCTCCCACGACCGTGATCCTTAGCGTTTAAACAATAGATTGTTTTGATATGACGTCATAGTGATATAGGGCAATTCGCGTTTTGTTTTTTCACATCAGTGAAAATATAGCTTTAATTCTTACATGTGTTGAACCACAGGCTAACCATCCTCACATTTTGTGTATTTGTCACTGATATCATGTCTTTCTGTTAATCCATTATTTCTTAGCAAATTGTGAAATAAAATAGCTTTATTTGACTTTCTGCTGTGTATGTGTTGATTTAGCGCACGCTCATAATACAGCTCGGGCTTCCTGTGGCTCAGGTTTGTTTACATATAGTTCAGGCTTCCTGTGGTTCATCTCGCTAACTACATAAAAATACACAAGGCAGGCAACGAAATTCATGGCCGCCAAGCGAGACGCGAACAACTTTGTGTACTTCGATTTCATTCTGTAGCTTTTGTTTTCGATTTATAGATTGTCAAATTCCTGCTTTGGAGTGCAATTTCAACCAAACAGTGCAATTTGGGATAAATTGCACTGCTCTCAGCCAATCAAAATCGATAAATGTTGTTGGGTGTCGTTAGCGAGATGAGCCACAGGAAGCCCGAGCTATATGTAAACAAACCTGAGCCACAGGAAGCCCGAGCTGTATTATGAGCGTGCGCTAAATCAACACATACACAGCGGCAGAAAGTCAAATAAAGCTATTTTATTTCGCAATTTGCTAAGAAATAATGGATTAACAAAAAGACATGAAATCAGTGACAAATATACAAGATGTGAGGATGGTTAGCCTGTGGTTCAAACAAAAAAGTATATCAGCACTAGAATGGCTTCCCGAGCGACCTTGTTACTCGGGCTGCCTGTGGCAGCGCCGAGTCTTAAAATGCAAATCGTTATTATTATTATTTTTAATTGGTGTCAGACGGCTTCTGCGCATGCGTTAAAGGTCAAATTCGAACCAATCGGATTGCACTGTGCTGGACTGCTGGTCACGCAAACAAAGGTTAGATTTCCTCAGGCGCGCTCAGATAAGAAAGTTCCAAGCTCAGACTAGGCGAGACAAGGAGATATCAATTTCAAATAGTCATTGTCAGAAATCTATTCCATCGTGGGCAATGATGCAATACAACCTAAATTTGGGTCAGGTCCATGTTTTACGACAGAATAACCAGAGTCTTTCTACTGGATTCGGAGAGCTCGAGACATTAAACAAGTCTGCTAATATGGGGAAAACTGAAACAAAAAATGAACTTTGACGGCAGAAACCCTCATATTTGAGCCAAGCGGAATATTTACATGATCCGCTAAGATTTTTACAAATCTAATTAGTTAAGCAGATGTACGCAGTGTATGCCAACTGAAATGCTGTGCTCGTTTTGTGGTTACGGCTCAGTGGGGCAACTACACGAACAAGAAGCATGAACTGCCAGCAAAGAGAGAGGAATTGATCGGAGACGTTAAATTACGTTACTGTGAAGAGGATCAAAATTCAAGTTCTTTGAGACTGTCTTCTGCCGTGACTCGTGAGAGAAATTGGAAAAGATCTAGCTGTTTCATTCAGACACTGGCAAATTTATTGAAAGCTACGGGCTTACTTTATGAGATTATTATTCATTGTGGAATGAAAGGAAACAGGTTAGCTGAACGTTAAGTTCGAGGTAGGCTTCGACTTTCATTCCGATTCAGTGCATATGTGCACGAAGGTGGAATGCTTTCAGCAACAGTAACAATAGAACCAAAACGAAAGATTCAGTTACGTAAGTACTGTAAGTAAACTCTTTTAGATTTGAATACATTTCCTCTCAGTTTGTCTGTTAATGTACTTTTTCTTCTAATTATCGCTTTATTTAACATCTCTGTGATTTAGAGTATGCGTACCTCAGAATAAATTATTTGAAAGGTCAACTGAACTGCCCAAATGTTTTTGTAAAACAGTCTGTGAATTTGAGAAGCGGACTTAGAAGAGCTTTCTAATTAGGAATTACATGTTTTTCTTGCTATGAAATTTATGTTTCATTTCACATTTATTCATACAGTTTTAGCCGGACATTTCCCCGAGTTTTTGATCTATTTTCAATCAAATTCAAATGAAAGTGTATTTCATCTTCAAATTATCTCATGTGGCCCGAGTGAAAGGCCAGATGGGCTCTTTTCTACTTTCAACACACAGTCGCTAAACTGTACGAAATCTCCAAGAATAAATCCCTAATATCCAAACTAACGGGGAAAACTGAAAGAGGAAATCCTTGTGAGAAATCGACGTACATATGAAGCTATATAAGTTATCATCGACTATATGGGAGTCAAACATCGAGCTGCTATGAAACCGCTTGTGACAGTTTGTTTACGCACTTTCATGACAAACGAACGTTTCTACTTTCGACACAACGGTCGCTAAACTGTACGAAATCTCCAAGGATATATCCCTAATGTCCAAACTAAAGGGAAAACCTGAAAGAGGAAATCATTGTGACCAATCGACATAAATATGAAGCTCCAGAAGTAATTATTGAATACATGAGAACCCATAGAGAAAACCGATAATAATGAACACGGTATTAGTTTCACCGACATTTGTGGCGTAACTGAACTCGCACTACAGCATAGCTTGAAATACTGTACGAAAACTCCCGTTCAAAAATTTCCTGATGCCGAAAGGACCGTAGCATTTAAACAAGATATCCTTCTGACCAATCGACATACATATTAAGCTGTGAAAGTATGTTTCCATTCCATAACAGCCGATAGTGCAAACTAGTAAACTGCCACTAGTAAATTGACCTTGCGAGTACTGAACTTTCTAGCGTCAAATGCATGTGTTACGTTTCCAAACTTTAGGACAAGAAATCTTCCATAGAATGTTCTATTTTATTTACAGCTGAGAACTGTATTATTAAACATAAGAAATAAAACAATGGTGCCATTTGAAGAATTATATCATGTCAAAAGTGCAAACGAAGAAATATATATCTACGGACGCGAGCAGCTCGATCGTTTCACTTTGGTCAAACTCGGACTGTTTACGACTGGAACCTGCAGTTTTATCGGACCTGCAGACTAAATTGTAAACGTGTGGCCGTGTTCAGGCTAGTAAATCTAGCTAGCTAACCACAGGAGGTAGCGAGCTTCTTTAGTCTGAACAGTTTTTCTGCTCTGGTGATTAGCTAGCTAGTGGTCGGTGGAATACTTTGAAGTTCCAGGCTACCTAGCGAGGTAGCTTGAATAGAATCTAGCGCGCTAAAAGCCCATCGATGACAACTACCGGGTGTATTGTACGTCAATTGAGCCATCATGGATAACGAGGATCGCCAAACACCAGTCAGTAGCAGTTTTTCGCACAGTTTTAATATTTTGGTTGAAATTTCAATTGAGCACTTTGGCGGTCAATTATTTGCGATTACGAAACACTTGCGCCAAGGGCAGTTATAGACCAAATTTCTATCTTTTAGAGAGGGTCTGAATGGGGGGGTCTACATGTCAGTTGTCAGTTAAAATGTTGGCCATTTGTCAGTTGTCAGTTAGCCCTAGTTAATCATTACTAGAGAAAATTTACAATGTTTGACCCACAAAAACCAAATTTGTCAGTTGTCAGTTATTTTTCGGTTGTCAGTTGTCAGTAAAAAAAAATCGTCATTTGTCAGTTGTCAGTTATTTTTAAGGCTGTTTGTCAGTAGTCAGTTAACCCCATTCATGCCCTCTTTAGAGATAGAAACAAACCAGAAGAGGGAAAAACAAAAGGTAAAACCTACTAAGTTACTAGGTCTGAACAGTACTAATTTATTAACTAGCTGCGAGTTGCTGAAAGATATCTCAAGACTCTAGCTAGCTGCACGATAGTAGTCTGAACATACATACACACATGAATAAGTAGTGTTTTCAATAAAAGATCAACTACTTTAATTTACATACGAGAAAACAAAAATATTAAATTACATACATGTATATATATACTAGGGGAGCAGAGAATGAAAGTCACCGCGCTACCGGCCAATCCTAAAGACTGCTAATAATTCTTCCCTTTGGTTATTACTAAGAGGATTTCAAATAATAATAATAATAATAATAATAATAATAATAATTTTATTCATCCTTATACAACAATAGTACATTGGATTTTTTACAGTAATTAAGTACAAACTAACGGACTAAGGTTTTACCAACTAATACAGTAATATCGTAAAAATATTTAGCAGATATCTTCATGATTGACTCATCATTCATGGATAGTAAGTACAGAAATAAAGACTTTCTATCAAATGATTTAAAATTATTATTAATTACATGTAATTTGTTGATGAATTCTTCTCTTATACTCATAAAATCATTATTCTCACAGATCATCACATAATGGTATTCGTCTCCCACTTGATTTGAGTTACAAATGGGACAAATGCGTTTTTCAACTGGGGTATTATTGTATCGTCCAGTTTCTATTGGCATCTTATGTGCTGATATTCTAATTTTAGACACTGCCTGACGATGTTTACTATTTGTGACGTATTTTAGATATTTTTCAAAGTATATGTTTGACTTAACTGAAGTGTACGTACGTAATTTACCACCATTATGTACGTGTGAGTCACTTCTATTTTTCTTAACTTGAATTTGCCAGAATTTAATGTAACGATCGAAAAGTTTTGCCCTAAAAAAATTAATGAATGCACCTATATGTTTAGGAGGTACACATAGATTTGAAAATTTGCCAAGATCACAAAATTGTAGTAAATAGTTGGTGAATATTACGCCCTGGGAATTTAATTTCAGACATAAATTCGAGGCTTTGCCGACAAGGGTATTATTATAGTTAGGATCACTTAAACGTAACCAATATTTCAAGACCAAAGTTGAAATCTGTACAATTAAAGGTACTCTTCCTAACTCAGCATATACTGCCAGGTTTGTTGCTTTGCGGTGGACCCCCAAAACACGCTTGCAAAATTTTAGATGAAGCTTTTCTACACAATTTACCGCTGTAAATATTTTTAGTTTAAAACTATCAAAACTCGATAATTTTCCCAAACAGTAGACTCCCCAAATTTCACAACCATATAGTAACACGGGAGTCACTACGGAATTGAAAAGTTTCAATAGTACTTTTACAGGCGCGTTTTCTAAAGTCGAAAAACACTTGAATAAACTATGATAGGCCCGTAAAGCTTTGTTATACAGTAGCTTTTGAGCTATCTTAAAATTACCTGCAAAATGGAATGTAATACCTAAATATGTATATTCTTCCACGTATTCTAAGGTATCAGTTCCGAAGTACCATTGACATTTCGTTAACTTATATCGCTGGGGTTTTGATGCAAAAAAATTTTATTTTTTATTTTTTCAGGTTTACTTGTAACTTCCATTTTTTAGTGTAAGAATTAAGTTCCCGAAGACACGATTGTAACCCGGATTGAGATTGAGACAAAAGGACTAAGTCGTCAGCATAAAGTAGACAATTTAAATTACTTCCATTCAGGTTTACTGGGTCACACCTGTTATCAAATACTTCTGGTATGTCATTTATAAAAAGATTGAAAAGTGTTGGACTAAGGTTACATCCCTGTTTGACTCCAATTTCTGACTGAAAAAAAGACGTAACGCCTTGATTTACTTTCACTGCGGATTTGACGGAGGAATACATACTAAGTAAAATACGTAAAAAGTTTCTACTACACCCATACTTAATGAGTTTAAAGAATAAACCCTCTCTCCAGACGCTATCGTATGCTTTTCTAAAATCAATAAAGCAAGCGAAAAGAGGTTTGTTCTTTGATTTATAAAAATCAATTAAAGTTTTTAACACCAATATATGATCAGATGTTCTGAAACCTTTCCTGAATCCGATTTGACTTTTATTTAAAATATTATTTTTTTCTAAGAATAAGTTGAAACGAGTATTCAATATAAGGGGAAAAAAATTTCCCAAACAACTACTGATACAAATGCCTCTATAGTTATTGAGATCTAACCTATCTCCAGACTTATGAAGAGGTACTATCAAACCTTCTGACCACGCTAGTGGAAAATGTCCATGAGAGAGAATTACATTGAACAATTTAACCAACTGAGGTGCTAAGCTGTCTAATGAAGATTTGATGATTTCGTTACATATTGAATCTCTCGCGCTTGCCTTTTTATTCTTAAGTCTTTTTGAAACCTCCCTTATTTCGTTAATTGTAATGGGATCGTCAAGAATTTTGTTGTTGCCTGAAGCCCAAATTTGAAAATCAGTAACAATTTGAGCTTCGTTACTTTGACAGTGTGTTGTAAAATGTATTCTATTTAATTCTTTGAAATAATCATACCAGTCTGTAGGAGATATGTCATTAGAAATATCATTGTTTTTCCCATTTGACTTAATGACGTTAACGAGCTTCCAAAACTCTTTTGGATTATTACTTTCTAAGTTACCAATTTTGTCTAGTAACTCATTCTTGAATTGAATTTTTGTCTTTTTAATCAACTGCTTGTATTTCTTCTTGGTAGAGAAAAACTTATGTCTCAAGTAAGGATCACCTGGATATTTTGAAACCAAATAACCCAAATTTTGTACTTCCTTTTTGAACTCGTAACAATTTTTATCAAACCATTTTTGTTTCTGGATGACCTTTTTCTTACTTTTACTTTGACCTATTTTACTCTTAGTAGGTAACACCTTTTTGGCTGTACTGATTATGGTGTCTGTAAACTCCTTTACCAACATATCTATGTTAGTTCCCTCTTTGTCTACGTGTATTGAATCAAACAAGGAGCCTAATTTATTGTGAACCTTATCTGAATTAATCATATTAACAAATTCACTTTTCAAATCGTCGTTCCAAAGAAAAGTCATTGGATGTGACTCCATAGGCACACTTTTTTCTAACATATTTGGAACTTTTGCCTCCATGACGAATGACAGAAAACAGTGGTGCGAGAACTCCGTTACACTGGAGACCGTGAATAGGTTGACAGAGCGAAACAGATTTTGAGAAACAATAGCGTAATCGACCACACTCGCGCCATTATAAGTATGACAGGTAAACTGACCTAGAAAATCGCCCTTACACCTACCATTTAGAGTTACTAGGTTATTACCAATACATAATTCAGAAAGTGATCTGCCATATTTATTTATGTGAATATCTCTAGAGTTTCTTGGCTCCATTATTTCAGAATTAAAACCCGCAAGATTGAAAGAAACGTCATTGACGTAATCTTCTAAGTTTCCCATTCTTGCATTAAAATCACCGCATAACATTATTTCGCCTTTTTTAGAAAAATTGTAAATATTTTCTTATAGAATGTCAAAATGATCTTTGTCCAATCTCTTCTCTCTTGGGGAGTTTAGAGGTGGGATGTAAACAGTACAAATGAAAACGTCATGTTTCAAATGGAAGAAATCTTTTTCTAATTTCCACCAAACAAACTCCTCACAACTCTCCTTATCGAGAAATTTAACTCCTTTTCGTAATGATGATTTGACTAACACAGTAATGCCTCCAGAGTTCCTACGAGTATTTGGATTATATAAATCGCTATATCGCACCGTTTTGGTCTGTAACAGGGTACCGATTTTTTTTTATCTGAAGGGGAGATTTCGCCTTGAATCTGGAATAGTGTAGCAACAATGAATTCTTCGATACCTAAACCCCGCGCCGGCTCCCAGTATTCGACATAAAATAACATTTGAAAATATTGGGGTCGGTACGATTTATTTATAAGCATCAAATTTTTACTGTAGGACTCGGTTCTAATTCTAATTCTAATATATTCTCCGCGCACTCCAATCGGAGTATTATGCAGAGGCGCATGGCTGGGAAATAAATAAAGAGCTGTTAGTTTATGCTATCTTAAGTTTACGTTAGCCTTGTACGAAAGCATTGATAGTTGTGGCCTCTACAAATAGGTTGGCTGAAAATATCACAGTCACCGATGCCTCGGCCGACTGTCGGTAAACTATCGATAGCTATAGAGTGTCGGTGATCAATCGGCCAACTGTCGGTGCATCAACAACCATGGGTTAGGGTTTAGAATAGCCAAGTCTCGGCCGAGTAGCGATCGACTCTCGTCCGACCCTCGTCCGCCTATCGGCCGCCCGTCGGTCGACATGTCCACCGATACGTCGGCCGACATTGCGTACAGTACACATGATCCGGGTTATAAATGTTCGCAGGTTTATACACAAGGCTCTTCTGGTTTCACTTCTTCTGGTAATCTTAATGCAACAGTAACATTTTTGATCAAAAAATAGATCAAGTCGAAATATTTATATGAAATATAAATGGTAATGATAGGTTTTTGGTAACAGTTTGTGTTTCATCACTTCTGCTGATAGATGGCTGATCTCTATGTGGTGATTTCTTCAAAGTTGGTTACTTTGACTGTCCTTTTGTCCTTTTTCTCTTAGCCTGTTTGTCAGCCACAGAATATCCATGCTTTGTTTTGGCATTTGCCATTAATTATGTGGCTTTCTTTAATTTCCAAGGACCAAACAGGAATGCTACTTGAGCGGGCTGGAGTGCGTGCAATGTAAAAAAACAGTCACGCTAAAAACCTTATAGGATTGTTGGTACAAAATATATTGCATTAATATAACTGAAAAAAATCTTTAGGTAAGTTCAGAAGAAAATATCGTGCATGGTCATGGCGCAGGGCTAGAATCAGAAATAAAAATATCGAGCAACTAAAATTCACGCAACCCCCCAATCAATAATCTAATGAATCAGAATCCAGTTAAGTCCACAACGGGGCTACAAGCTAACTCTGTAGATGTCCAAGTTGACCTCTACTGTTTGACACTCGAAAAGCTTTACCTTTTGAACCATGCTTCTTTAAAGCTACAAATTCCTCTCCTACGTTTACGTGAAATTGACAATTCGTGGTATCCTTTGACAACACATTAAACGTAACGTCTACTATTGTTTCGTGTGGACAATCTCGGTTTGAGTCCGCGTTAGTTTCTAATCCCTTCAGTACTGACATTGTCGTGGCTTCGACTCAAATATTAAAGTACCCTGACTACTACCGGGCTACTAGCACACATACGGCGTATTTCCCGCCGATGATGAGATAACGTACACGTGTTTGACATTAACTGACTATTAACGCATACGGCGTTTATGCGCGTGGCACGTGTTGCATGAACAAATGTAAATATTATTTTACACCAGTTGCCGCAAAAGGGGGAAGTGTGCTGCTTGTGATCAGTATGGCGCTGAAGGCAATATTCTGAATATTGTGGCCACAATATTCAGTGTTTCTTTTTCGTAAGTTTGAGTCACGGTTTAAAATATGCTGATCTAAGAATTATCGGTTTTACATTTTGTGGTAATAACAGTACATCTCATCTCACATTTCAGAATAATTGATAAAAATTGTTATCAATTGATACGTTAATTGCCAAAATCTGAGTGTAAATCTATTGTTATCAATTGCAGATACAATTGATATTCAATTAACTAATTGTTATCAATTGGTTTTTGATATTCATTTTTTATCAATTAGCTACGTCGGGATATTAACATGAACGCGAGAAAAGCAGAGTATCAATAAATTGAAAAATTAAACGACGGTGATCGCTGTGAACTCTTCTCCCTTGTTAGGGGACTAGTCTCAGTATCACTTTTTTGTGATTTTGAGGGATCTTTCGTCCCTAGCGTGGACTCTCGTTGAGGAGTCGAGCGGACGTGCTTTCTAGCACGTGCTTTGGCAGTCGTTGACGTGGCTTTGCCTAGAGCTAAAACTTAAGCAGCCGTTCGAGGCTGTGTAATATAATAGATATAATTGAATCAATAACACAATTGATGTTATCTGAAATAGATTCCCAGTACAGCTCGAATTTTGACATTTTGACAATTTTGAATTTTGATTTTTACATTTTGCAAAGCTGATCATATATACCAATAACTCCCCTCCGCAACTAGGTTATTTCTATATTATAGGAAACTATATATAATTTCTAGACTTTATGTCTCGGAAAGCAAATTTAACTTTTTGTTCGTTTAACGTTGAAGGCTTAGCCAATAAGCTTGACGATCCTCATTTTATTTACACCATCTCAAAGTACGATTTTGTTGTTCTGGTGGAAACTTGGTTACCTGGTAATTTTCAAGTTAACGTGCCAGGCTTTTATAGTATCTCCAAAACACGACCGAAACATCCAAATGCAAGGCGGTGCTCCGGGGGAATAACAGTTTTAGTTAGAGATTCCTTGAGAAAGGGGATTAAATTCTTCTCTAGTGGTAGTGATTTTTTCCTATGGTATAAACTTGATAAGGTTTTTTTTAAATTAGATAATGATTGTTTTGTTTGTGCAGTTTACATTCCTCCTTGCAATTCCAATTATAGCTTAGCGGATGATCCCTTTCACACGTTGGAGACGGATTTACTCAAATTTGAATCTAAAGGTGATGTAATTCTTTGTGGCGACTTTAACTCCAGGACAGGGATTTTGAAAGATTTTACAGATATTGTTACACAGGGGTTTCCGACAAATTTATCTTTCTGTGATCCTGCTTATCAACCTATCCTGAGGAATAATCGGGATTCTCATATATCAAGGTTTGGGAGATCATTGGTTGAAACCTGTGTGGCGTTTAAGTTAAACATATTGAATGGTAGAACTAATGGGGATTTGTCTGGCCAGTTTACTTGTTTTACTAAAAATGGATATAGTGTAGTAGATTATGTTTTAGCCAGTGAGTCTATTATCCCTAAGATAACCATGTTTACAGTTAACCCACCAAGTTTTAATTCATGCCACGCTCCGATTTCGTTTGTTATTAAACTTGGGGCGGAAAGACCTAGTAGTAGTCCCTCCTCTGTTCTGAATGATTTTCCGATCACCTTTAAGTGGGACTCGAGCTCTGATGAGCTTTTTTCATCTATGTTAAATTCTAAGGAAATTGTGAATAAGTTTAATTCTCTCGAGCGAGATGAGGCTTGTCTTTCGGATCCTGAGGAATACGTTTCGAATTTCATGAAAATTATTGTTGATTCTGCTAAGGAATCTATTACAATAAAACGGAAAAGGCCATTAAAAAAGCGTAAGGTATCCAAACCACAAAAATGGTATGATAAATCTTGCTGGGACCTGAAGAAAGAAATAATCCAGGTCAGTAAGTTACTGTTAAAGTATCCTAACTGTCCCTTTCTGAGAGGCAAGTTTTATACTTTAAAAAAGTCATATACAAAGTTGATACACTATAAAAAGAGAAGTTTTAAATGTGATTTGTTATGTAAGATCCAAACCCTTGAGTCAAATAATCCAAAGGAATATTGGCAGCTTATAAAGTCATTACGATCAACTGAGAATCAGAATAAACCGAATGGCGATATCATAGAATCTGAAGAGTGGTTTTCTTACTTTAAAAAGCTAAATAGTACACCAGGTGATGATTATAATAATCCTTTTGATCGTGGTATAGAGGGCATTGTATCTGAAATGGAAGTTTTCGCTTCTCATAGAAATGTCATTCTCGATAGACCCTTTACGGTGAGTGAACTCGGTAAACTTAGCGGTAAATTAAAAAACAATAAAGCGTCGGGGATAGACTCGATTAGTAATGAGATAATCAAGTGCGCTATGAAAGTACATCCGGAGTGGTTTGTTAAGTTATTTAATTTTGTTCTTGCATTAGGCTATTTTCCACGCTGTTGGAATAATGGTTTCATTTCGCCAATTTTTAAAGCGGGTGCAGCGGATGACCCTAACAATTACAGAGGTATCACTGTTAATAGTTGTGTGGGGAAATTCTTCACATTAGCTCTAAACTCGAGACTTACGCAGTTTTTAGAAGAAAATGGTATAATTAAACCAAATCAAATAGGATTTCGGAAATCATATAGGACTGCGGATCATATCTTTCTCCTTAAAACAATCCTAGATTCATATTTCCATCATGGCAAGAAAGTATACGCTTGTTTTGTTGACTTTAGGAAAGCTTACGATTCAGTATGGAGAAATGGTTTATTTTATAAATTAATGAATATTGGTGTCAGCAAGCAGTTTTTGAGTATTATTATTGATATGTATAAGAATATCAAGGCTTGCGTTAAAACGAAATCCGGCTTAACTGATTATTTTCAGTCATTTGTAGGAGTTAAGCAGGGTTGCAATTTAAGCCCCAATTTGTTCAATGTTTTTATTAATGATATACCAGATATTTTTGGTCAAGGATGTTCACCAGTATCTGTGGGCAATAAGAAGGTGAACTGTCTTATGTATGCCGATGATCTATTGATCCTATCGGAGAGCAAGGAAGGTCTGCAATGCTGTTTAGATAATTTACATGCCCATACGAAAAAGTGGAAATTATCAGTGAATCTAAGTAAGACTAAGACCATGTTATTTAATAAGTCGGGTCGTAAGATAGATCTGTCGTGCAATTTTGGCGGCACCAAAGTGTCGACAACGCCCTCGTACACTTATCTTGGGACACTGGTATTAACACCTTCGGGATCTTTTCAAGTAAATCAAACTACTTTATACAATAAAGGGTTACGAGTATTGTTTAGCCTTTTGAAGACGTTTCACCCGCGCGAAGGCACCTCTCTAAGATTATTCCTAAAGTTATATAATACGTTGATTTGTCCAATTTTACTTTATAATTGTGAAATTTGGGGTGCTTATATAAATAATTATAAGTCTTTTTCGAAGTTTCAAAAGACGTTGTTCAATATCAAGATAGTATGCGATAAACTTAACATTAAGATGTATAAGATGTTACTAGGAGTAAACTCCAAAGCTACTAACTTAGCAGTAAGGGCTGAATTTGGCGCCTTTCCAATACACATTGATATTTACAAGTTAGTTTTACGATATTTCTTTCATTTACTTGAACGTAGCAACAATACCTTGTTATCTAATGCTCTCCAAGTATCTTGTGGACTGCATAAGGATGGAGTTTGGTCGTGGTTTGGATTAATTTCACATTTGTTGAAGTTAGGTGGCTTTGATTTTAGAAATGCCAACATTTTACCGAGTTTAGAATTTAAATCAATATCCAAGTTAATTGTAAGTAAATTAAAGCAAACATATGCAACTGAATGGAAGGAAGAGAGAGAGAAAATTGTTAATGGATTGAAACCGTCTAAGCTAGAGTTATATATGAGCATCAAGAGTGAATACACGCGGGAAGGTTATTTGTTTAGCATTAGCGATTTTGAGGCGCGGCGTGCTGTCACTCAATTAAGAATTTCAGCTCATAAATTTCCGGTTGAGCGTGGTCGATATTTACAGATTCCACGACCACAACGGTGCTGTAATATTTGTGGATCGAATGAGCTAGGTGATGAATTTCACTATCTCTTCCGATGCACGAACGTACGTTTAGCACGAGCACGGAGTGTTTTTATGGACAAATTACTGTCCGTTAATCATCTCTTCTCTTCGTTCAGTTCGGCTACCCTATTTAATTATTTAATGGTTATGAAAGATATAAATGTTATAAAGGTTACTAGTAACTACATTAAGGAGATTTTAAATATTTACAACGAGTCTGTAGTTTAGTTTTCTTTCACTTTGTTGGATACACACCAATGTAAACAAGTTGTTTGTACAAGGTGCCAATAAACTATTGATTGATTGATTGATATACAAAGTAAAATTCTAACACAACTGACAAAGCACTACGGTTAGCTAGGCCTGACACGAAAAGCGCTCGGACTAGATTGCAGCCATAGACAGCTGTTTCATTAGTTCTTATTAGAACTCGTCAGTATGGCATAGCAAGCAGTATGTGGGCTTCTGTGCCAATTGTGTTATTGATTTCATTATATCTATTCTATTACACAGCCTCGAACGGCTGCTTATGTTTTAGCTCTAACATTTTGTCACGTTACTGTTTCTTATCATTTGCCATTTATGAAAAACGATAGCAAGATAATACTACCTGTCATCCAAGATTCCAATTATGCTGAAGTACTCAAGAAATGTCCTCATATTCTTTGGTTACACGCAGCAGTGCGCTATTTTCATGAAATTATGTTAACTTGATTTTTTAAATGAAGTTTGTATGAATTGTGAAATTATTTTAAAGGTTAACTGTGAATTATGTCTTTGTCAAGAGCTTATGTATTATTTTCTGTGAACTTATTTCAGAGGTGAATCATGTGTATATGTTTGAATTGCTAATGCACCTAATGAACCATATCAAGGCAAGAAGAGGCTAGGGTTAGCTTTTTATTGTTCTAAGAGATGCTACTCTCCGAATGGTTTCAAACTAAACTCCATGTTACGCTTTGTTGGAAGTAATAATTATGATAAGGATAAAAATACTACAGAAACAAATCTAGGACTTTGTTACCTCGAAAGCTTGTTTTTCACAATAATATTGCATACGCTTCTCAGACGGCAATATTATCTTTATCATCCAAGAAACCAGTGTGTCACGAATGTTTTTAATTTCAACTGACCGTGACATGGATAGATCTTTTCGAGATTAGCAATATACTTGAAGGCTGGTCCATATTGATTCTACCTCGTTACCGTGCTGATTGCCGGACCACATGAGATAGCAAGCGCATGCGCCAATCAGTGCAACGTTCGGATAGCCGATCAGGAAAGAGAGATTTGCGTTTGTGCACGCAAAATCACAGAAAATACAGCGAATTCAAGCTTCGAATACACAAAATTCTCGCCAATGACTGACCAATTTGAGGGTCTGAATAGGGTTAACTGAACAATGACAAACGGCCTTAAAAATAACCGACAATTCACAAATGAGGATTTTTTTACTGACAACTGACAACCGAAAAATACCTGAAAACTGACAAATTTGTTTTTTGTGTGTCAAACATTGTAAATTTTCTCTAGTAATGATTAACTGGGGTTAACTGACAACTGACAAATGGCCAAAATTTTAACAGACAACTGACAACCCTCCAATTTCAGGCAGCGAGCCCCTCTCGTGATAGGATGGAACCAAATACCGTGTTAGACGACTGGAATACCGAGTTAGGCAAAGCCACGTCAACGACTGCCAAAGCACGTGCTAGAAAGCACGTCCGCTCGACTCCTCAACGAGAGTCAACGCTAGGGACGAAAGATCCCTCAAAATCACAAAAAAGTGATACTGAGACTACTAGTCCCCCAAGAAGGGAGAAGGGTTCACAGCGACCACCGTCGTTTAATTTTTCAATTTATTGATACTCTGCTTTTCTCGCGTTCATGTTAATATCCCGACGTAGCTAATTATAAAAATTGACAATTAGTTAATTGAATATCAATTGTATCTGCAATTGATAACAATAGATTTAAACTCAGATTTTGGCAATTAACGTATCAATTGATAACAACTTGTATCAATTATTCTGAAATGTGACATGAGATGTTATTACCACAAAATGTAAAACCGATAATTCTTAGATCAGCCGTATTTTAAACCGTGACTCAAACTTACGAAAAAGAAACACTGAATATTTTGTGGCCACAATATTCAGAATATTGCCTTCAGCGCCATACTGATCACAAGCAGCACACTTCCCCCTTTCGCGGCAACTGGTGTAAAATAATATTACGCCGTATGCGTTAATAGTCAGTTAATGTCAAACACGTGTACGTTATCTCATCATCGGCGGGAAATACGCCGTATGTGTGCTAGTAGCCCGGTAGTAGTCAGGGTACTTTAATATTTGAGTCGAAGCCACGACAATGTCAGTAAAGGGATTAGAAACTAACACAGACTCAAACCGAGATTGTCCACACGAAACAATTATAGTAGACCTTACGTTTAATGTGTTGTCAAAGGGTACCACGAATTGTCAATTTCACGTAAACGTAGGAGAGGAATTTGTAGCTTTAAAGAAGCATGGTTCCAAAGGTAAAGTTTTTCGAGTATCAAACAGTAGAGGTCAACTTGGACATCTACAGAGTTAGCTTGTAGCCCCGTTGTGGACTTAACTGGATTCTGATTCATTAGATTATTGATGGGGGGGTTGCGTGAATTTTAGTTGCTCGATATATTTTTTTCTGATTCTAGCCCTGCACCATGACCTTGCACGATATTTTTGTACCAACAATCCTATAAGTTTTTTAGCGTGACTGTTTTTTTACATTGCACGCACTCCAGCCCGCTCAAGGACAAACGGACAGTCACAGTAACAAAAGCAAGAAATCACATGTCGGCCACACCTCGACCGACCCGCTACCGACAGTCGCCCGCGGGTCGTCGACAGTCGGCCGATATGTCGGCCAACCATCGACCGATACGTCGGCCAACATTGCGTACAGTTCACATGATCCTATAACCCTATATCCACTAGGCCAGTGAGAACTCGTCGTTTACCAGATAACAGTAATACAGTTAATACAGGGTAAGTTTTGTCGTTAAGGTTTTGGTTTCGATTTATGAGTGCATGTGACTTTTTACGATCGATCGTCCCATCAGTTTATCTGCTGTCTTGATTACTGCCATCTTGGATAATTTACATATGTTGACTGATTCCTGGTAACCAGTCTGTGTGATCTTCAGATATGTATTGGGTTTCCTGTGGAAATTGTTCATAACAGCTAACCAGTCTTCTTCCCTGGTTTATTTCTTTGCCTTTATTAATTTAATTTGTAAATGCGTATGAGACCAGCTAGTGCTTGCTCGATATATTTTTTTCTTGATTTTTGTGTTGCTCGATATTTTTTGGGGGATTTGCGCAACCCCCCCCAATCAATAACATAATGGTCCGTCCCTAACAGGATTCTGATTCTGATTATTATCAATTGCTTATCAATTATTATCATTTTTTGCCTAACCGATGGGCTAGATCAGGGCTGCTTTTAATATTTTTCATAAATTTATTTGAAGTATGATAAGATAAAAAGAAAAATATATGCTTGTTACTTATTAAAGCCAGTGTTGATAATAGGTTTGCGTGCCAAAGCTAAAATACTTCTTAAAGGCTAAATTATATTGTGATTCCCAGACGGTAACATGATCTATATCCAAGCAACTAATGTTTTGCGAAATATTGTAAAACTGCAGGGACCAACGGACGAAGTATAATACCGGATCACCTGGGAGGGATCTAATCAGCGAAAATGTGTAAACAATAACAAGGAGCAAAGGCTGATTATACGGTAATGGGTAATTTCATATAAATTAAAAGCTAAACTAAATTATATTGCGATTCCCAGACGGTAACATGATCTATATCCAAGCAACCAACGTTTTGCGAAATATTGTAATATTGCTGCAGGGACCAACGGACGAAGTATAATACCCGATCACCTTGGAGGGATCTAATCAGCGAAAATGTGTAAACAATAACAACGAAGAAAGGCTGATCATACGGTAATGGGAATTTCATATAAATTACCCATTACCGTATAATCAGCCTTTCTTCAATTCGTTGTGAATGTTTTGCGAATTTACGTAATTTCAGCTGGCCAGAAGGAGATACATCTTTTCGAGATGTACAGTCTAGTCTTGATGTAGTCTGCCTCAAAGCTGGTCAATATTTACACAGATTAAAGATACTCTGCTTGTTTCAAGTTGATCGTGAGAGAAAACAATGATACATGCAAGTGTTAGAAAAAGCTTTCGTGTCTCTGCCCTATCTTGTTCAAGTCACTTGAATGACATTCCAGACAAAGTATTCGCTAACCATGGCAAAGGAATGTCATTAATAAATTAAGGGCATAAATAGGGACAGTTCAGGCCTTTCTATTTCACTTCAAGAATTAAGCTTCTCAAGAATAACAAAGAAAAGGACAAGCTAAAGGTGAATTGACTCAAAATTATTAATGCATCAAATACTTCAGAAGTAAATTCATGTATATCGTTAAATAGGATTCGAAGAACTGGTTGTTTTTCCTATAAGACAAGTTAGCCGGCCGTTACAATGACGTCGTATATTCTGTCTGCGTTACCCCTATATCTCTAAAATGTTCGCTAGGATCGTACTCTCTTTGATGAATTTAAAAACTGTATTGAAATTTCTAAGTATACGATTTTTGCCAGAATGTGGAAAGGATGAGGCCTCATTTAGTTAACATTTCTCGACGAGTTGGAATACTAGAATCACTAAAGTGAACTGATTATCGAATTAAAACACATGTTTAGCTATGAAAGCCATTTCAAAGGGAACATGTGGTTCCAGGTGCTTCAAAACGTCCTTGCTTGAGAATACCAAATTTACGGAACGTTATCTTAAGAAGCCGACTACTTTCCTAGATCTAGGATCTGGCGATCTAGGATCTGGCGTGCGTTGTTTTGTCTGATATGGTGAAAATTTAAGATCATTTAATAAATATGTGGCAAGAAAATATGTCGCCGCAGGGCCCCGAATTTGACTTTTCAAAAATGTTAAAATTCGAGCTCTACTGCCAAATCTACTTCAGATAACATCAATTGTGTTTCTTTATCTGCTATTGTTATTTATTTTATTATATCTATTATATTACACAAGCGGATACCGCTAACGATAATCATACAATGGTTTCCACCCCTCCCCCCTTATATTTGTAAACTTTGCAGACCTTACACAAAATTCGCAAACTATATGTTGTATTCATCATGTTTAGTACCAAGACTATGATTTTGATGTTGCAACTTTATTCAATCCCTTTCTAATGGGGGAGGGTGCTACTATTTCAGCAAATGCATATGCTTTTTCACCCCTCCCCCATCAGTTTTCCAAGGTTCGCAGATTTTACCCAAAATTTGTAAACAATATGTTGTGTTCGTCGTCTTTAGTACCGAAACTAAAATTTTAAAGCTGCAACTTCGAATTCATTCAACCCACTTCTAAATGGGGAGGATTCAATTATTAACAGGAAAGGCATAGGATTTTCCACTCCTCCCCCCTCATTTTTGCAAGGGTCGCAGATCTTACCCCAAATTTGCAAGCAACATGTTCTGTTCGTCGTGCTTAGTACCAGCACTATGATTTTAACGCTGCAACTCTATTGAATCCAGTTCTGGACTGGGAAATAGAAAATGAAACTGTCCCAGGATGCTTTTCGGCCAAAACGAAAAGGGCGATGGATTTTTACGGGTAGAAAACCACGTCGTAGAGACATGGAGTTTTCGATCTTTAAGGCGACGCTTAGTTTCTCCTATGTATTGAGCATTACAGCGTTTACAATGAACCATGTATATGAGATTTTTAGAATTACAGTCAATGTGATGTTTGATGGGCCTGATCTCGCCAGTCGAATGAAATGTATAATTAGTTTGGCCGTGATTAATGTAGTTACAAGTTAGACAATTATTACCACAGCGAAATGAGCCATGGGGATCGTTAAGAGGATCAAGTTTATCAGTGCGGAGTTTGGATTTGCCACTAAAACGTTTTTACTGCGTCGAAAGGCTGCAAACGGTGGAGCCGAGTTTGGAATACGTTTATGCATCGGTTAGATGAAGAAAGAATGTTAACGTGTTTGCGGATGATGGATGATACGGATGGTAAAGCAGGGTTATATGTTATTACAAGAGGGACTTGGTTAGACTGTTTGTCAGCTTGTTTGGATGTAAGTGCTTCTGTCCGTGAGATGGTATGAACGCAACGTATTTCTTTGTCTAAAAAGGAGCGGTTATATCCACGTTTGTTAAGGTAGGATCAGTTAAGTTCGTTAGTGCGAGAGGTAAAGGTTTTGTCGGAAGAGCAGATACGGCGTAATCTGAGAGCAAGACTGAAAGGAATAGCGCGTTTGGTGTGTTGTGGGTGACAAGACGAACGTAGTAAGTATTGGTGTTTGTCGGTGGGCTTGGTATAAAGATCTGTTTCAATGTTACAGTCATTTATAGAAACTGTAACGTCTAAGAAAGGTACTGATGTGAATGAGTGAAATGAAGTGAATTTGATAGTAGGATGAAATTGATTAAGGTAAGAAATAAATGTGAGTAGTTCGTTTTCTGTGTGAGTCCAAATCATGAAAATGTCGTCTATATAACGCCACCAGGTATGTGGCTGGTGCGGTGCTTGAGTGAGTGCGTTAGTCTCAAATTTGGCTAGGAACAAGTTGGCATATGAGGGTGCCATTCTTGTAACCATAGCTGTACCATGTTGTTGTATGTAGTGTTCGTTGTTAAATTCGAAGTTGTTCATGGTTAAAATCATTCTAATAAGATCACAAAGAGTTTCTGTCCACCCTGCATGGACTTTATTTCCGCGAGCGTTACATAAAAAACATAATCTCTCTGGGTGAAATTACATCAGATAGGCTTACTTCTATTTTACCTAGCTATGTGCAACATACCAAACATTAAACCACGAATTACAAATATTCCCTACTCCACCCCGCTGGAAATGGTATACCCATTTGTTTTGGCAACATGTCTCGGGAATGTCATGACAAAGCTGATCGGTTCCAAAGTTTTCAAGTTCAACACAGAACCACATAATTAACGTTAAACAGTTGCCCAGGCTCCGCTCGGCCAAGCAAAAAGCGAGATAAACCGCCTTATCCCCTTCCTCCCCCCCCCCCCTTAACTTCATTTGCGCCAGTAATACATCAGAATTTTGCTCTAGTTGGACGAAACTACATAGGACAGGCTGCAGGAATGATGTACATCCCATTTCCCGACCTAGTGGTCGTTAGAGAATCAATGTTGGACCAAACATTAGTGGAAAATCGCGTTCGTTGTATATTCGATCAATTGCAACTATAACTCTGCAGAAACCACGAGACAGGCCACACGTTCAAACACCAAATTGTGCCCGGCATAAATTGATGTGCAAAGTTGTTTGCTGAAATACAATATTCCTGTACAATTATTATATTTCTATTTATGTCCGGCAGACTGAAAGCTATTCTGAAAATCCTATAAACATGAGGAATCTAATCTTGTTGGCCCTTTTGGGGGGACTGATAATCGTGGTTTGGTGTCCTCAAGTCTCTGGCAAGAATGAGAAGTCAAACTGGATAGAACGTGAAAGCCAAGAGAATGACGAAGAGAATGACTTAGCTGAACTCGAGAACAAGAGAGACCCTGAAGCTCTGAAAAATCTTCCAAGGTATTAAAGCACGCATTTTTCCTTCATCACAAACCGGCATAAAAATACGCTTCAACTATTTCTTTGTAGTTTTCAATTTAGAATAGGAACATAATTTTACAATACACTCTTGAAAGAAACAAAAACCGAATTATTAAACATAACGTTTTTTAACTGAAAGAAATATATATCCCATTGCAAAAATTACTTACATAAGATAACTTTACCCTAAACCTAACCTCAACAGACCTTAACCGCATTCCATCGAACAGTGGCACCAAGTCGAGATTGGGGTAGACACAAATACAGTAATTGTATGAAAATGTCTACTCCAATCTCGACTTGGTACCATTGTTCGTGAGAATTGGAGCGGAATGCTAGCTTTTTAAGAAAACACTTAAAACTTAAAGTGCCACTACGACGAAAATTTGCCATTTGGATTTGCCACTTTTTCAGTGTCAATAGGTCAATCAGTGTCAGAAATATCCGATATAGTAAAAAATAACACCAAATGGGCAAGTTAATCCACACAATTTTAGGAGAGTTTACCGGTAAAATTCCTGTCCGCCATAAGCCGTACCATTATTCAGCGGAAGTGATCTCGTACACTCAACACCACGTCGCGCGAAATAGTGTGCATAAAAAAGTAGCCAACCTCGCAAAGATAAATATAAGTTTCTTCTTGCGTACGTGAAGACATTTTTAGTAGAAATATGCCTCCAAGGCGTTGTGTTGTGCAGGCGAGCGTTGAATGTATGACATCACTTCCGCTGAAATAACCCTTTGTATAAAGCTGAACACAGGGAACGGCCTCCAACAATGACGGAGTTACGTTTAGATTAAATATTCGGAGTTCAAAAAATAAGACTGTCGTCGTATCGATAAACGATTTGAACTGGTATATAATAATATATCAACACAACTTTATGAACATGCAAAACCATTGATATGTTAAAATGTTATCGTAGTGGCACTAACATTTACGATAAGTCGTATTAAAAACTTGACATATCGATTATTTTCAAGCGCAAGAAACTGAGAGCATTTTTATTGAGCTCGGTCTGTTCGTCCTTGCTGATGAATACATCAAAATAAGGTCGCTCGGGAAGCCATTCTAGTGCTGACATAATTTTTTGGTTGAACCACAGGTTAACCATCCTCACATTTTGTGTATTTGTCACTGATATCATGTCTTTCTGTTAATCCATTATTTCTTAGCAAATTGTCAAATAAAATACCTTTATTTGACTTTCTGCTGTGTATGTGTTGATTTAGCGCACGCTCATAATACAGCTCGGGCTTCCTGTGGCTCAGGTTTGTTTACATATAGCTCGGGCTTCCTGTGGCTCATCCCAACAACATTTCTCGATTCTGATTGGCTGAGAGCAGTGCAATTAATCCCAAATTGCACTGTTTGGTTGAAATTGCACTCCAAATCAGGAATTTGACAATCTATAAATCGAAAACAAAAGCTCCAGAATGAAATCGAAGTACACAAAGTTGTTCGCGTCTCGCAGTTGGCGGCCATTAATTAATTTCGGTATTTTTATGTAACAAGTCCGAAGACTACAGCAAAGCTGATACGGTGTGATACTCCAAAAATGGTACTACGGCTAGCTAGACCTGACACAAAAAGGTGCTCGCACTAGAATGCAGTCATGGACAGCTGTTTCGTCCTCATTTGGACTCGTCAGCATGACATAGCAATCAAAATGAGCTTCGGCGAGAACCTACTGCTCATAAGGCCAACAGTACTCCAGCGGTACAAAAATGTATAATAAAACTAGACTGATAAGCAAATACCGTATACAAAAATCCTGCAAAAACTCCGGATCCGAGGTGTGGACCTAACCAGCCAAAATATAAAATTATGACGACAATAACAAGTCCGAAGACTACAGCAAAGCTGATACGGTGTGATACGGTGATACGGTGTGATACGGTGTGATACGGTGTGATATTTTGGCTGGTTAGGTCCACACCTCGGAGCCGGTGTTTTTGCAGGATTTTTATATACGGTATTTGCTTATCAGTCTATTTTTATGTAGTTGGCGAGATGAGCCACAGGAAGCCCGAACTATATGTAAACAAACCTGAGCCACAGGAAGCCCGAGCTGTATTATGAGCGTGCGCTAAATCAACACATACACAGCAGAATCAAGTCAAATAAAGGTATTTTATTTACAATTTGCTAAGAAATAATGGATTAACAGAAAGACATGATATCAGTGACAAATACACAAAATGTGAGGATGATTAGCCTGTGGTTGAACACATGTAAGAATTAAAGCTATATTTTCACTAATGTGAAAAAAACAAAACGCGAATTTGACTGGGCTTGAATGCGTAGCTTAATTTGGCAAATTCAAGTTTGTCGGGACAGAACTACAATTGGCCGGTAAAAAAACGAGCAGGGAACTGGGACCAAGTTTATCAGAATTACTCTAATTCTAAAATGAAGTTCATCACATGATAGAGCATGTTGAAATTAGCATGTGTGCCAAGTTTAACTTGATTCAAGTGAATCTTGTCTGAATTATAAGCAATTGAAATGTATTTGTCCCTCCAAAATTTTACAATGAATATATGGTTTGGAGGGACAACGTTAAAAAAATTAGAGAGTTGACATATTTGATGCCTTCTAGCATCGTCAATATTGAGCCAAAGTTCATCAAACTTTCCAGCATTGCTAAGTTTGATCTGTTCTTTTGGAAAATAATGCTCACTTTGACTAGTTATTTATTGAATTAGTTTAACTGACTCGGTTCCAGTCCCCCGCTCGTTTAGTTACCGGCTAATTGAATACAAATGTGAGAGCTTTTTTACTGTGTGTGTGTGTGGGTGTCGAGTACCGCCTATATCATGATTAGATAATTTACATTTACTTACTTTTTTTGCTGTTTTGCTACTTCAACAGACATGTAATGCAAGATGACACTGAGACTGTAAAGCGACATCGTGGTAATAGTCGTCATCTTTATTATTAGAAGTGACATCTGATCATCAATGACATCATCATCAGGCTGGCGGCAGTGATAAAAACATAAACAATAATTTTAATTACCTGTCTATCTGACCTTACTAGTGATCTATTAGAGCAGATTTCGTACGGAGTGGGACAAACTACGGCATGGTCATATTAACTTACTGTACAGTAATTCTGTAATTTGATTGGATCAGAAGTCAAAAACAATAGGAAACCATTTGAATGTCACGGCATGCCGTGCAGTGAGTCATTGCCGTAATTGCGCACTCATACGAACCCCGCTCTAATCTAACACGGAGAAAGGACAGAAAACCGACTAGCTTAATTTGTACCACTAACAACAAATGTAGGACAATCCAAGGAGAATAGAGGCTTTCCAACGTAACAAAGTGAGTTGGAAAGCGTCTTCATTACGGCACGTAGCTATTTGTTTATCACTTAAGTGATAGTTCATTAGTTCTTTTCTTGTACATATGTTTAATATTCATATTTGAGGTATATAAAGACCAATCAGTTTAGAATTCTTTCTCTCGCTTGCTGGACAGCCACAAGTCAGCCAAACTTTAGTTTTAATGTTTTTAAATTATTATTCATCAAGATATAACCATTTTGGCTTTAGCCCTCGGAGCCTTGTACGATTGCATTCGGTCGAGGAGTACGTTTCCAGAAGTTTTTCCACGTAGCAAGACGTGGTTTTTTACGATGGTTTTTCGTACCGGGCAACGTACATTATTTTCTTTAGATATCGATTTTTCGGTATTATTTGATTTAAGGATGTGAAAAGCTATTTATTATCATGTGATTACGTCATTTGATTGTGCAACCATCTGTTTAGGATGATGTGTGGTTATGGAATGTTTTCTCTATTCCTTCATGTCCTGTTAAATCATGTCCTGTTAAATATTTTGATTTTGTAATATTAGTACTATGTAATGATTTGTAATACCGTAGTTTATTAAAGAAACCGTTTGCTGCTGTCCACCAGGCATCCGGCACTGTCACACTCCACTAGTTGTAGTGTTATGATTTTGTACGCTTTGGGCGTGTTGCGTAGTATAGGAATGAAATGCATGTTGTCAATGCTCGAGGAGGGGCGGGGGGTGATTCTGATCATTTGGTCTTATAATTAGACATGTTTCCTTTTACTTCGTTTGCATCCCCCCCCCCCCAATATATATATTTTAAAAGTATATAGAGAGAAGAAACCCATCCCTAATATTAACAATCAGAATAAATGTGAAATAGAAAATTATATATGCTCTGAGTGGGATTCGAACCCACGGCCTCGGTATAGTAGTCCGATGTGTTGACCACTACACCATCAGGACGACCACGCTGGCAACGCAGCCGACTTATTGGGTTTTGTGGTACCGTGAGTTTTCCCAGGCTTTTCCTCTTTCGGGTTCGGGACGGGAAAGCCCATAACTTCTCAACTAAGCTTTCAACCTAAGGATCATTATTGATTCACAGGCACATACGTCCAACCTAGGAATTGCTTAGCCAGAAGGATCCGAATGGATACGAGCTTATTTTAAATTTATATTAAGAGAAAAAGGCATATATTTATCTTTCACCTTTATTCTGATTGTTAATATTAGGGATGGGTTTCTTCTCTCTATATACTTAATATAAATTTAAAATAAGCTCGTTGTATTGTTATATATATAAATATATATATATATAAATATATATCTACATCAAGTTTCTGTCTTCCTATAAAAGTTTCAAGAAAACTATTTTACTAGAAACATAAACACTTATTACAACTCTACGTACCTGTACGTTACAACAGCCGTTTTCCCGTGAGTACTATGGTGTGGATTGTTTTCTATATTCCCGTTCCGATTCCTCTCATTTCCCTCCCTTTCTCGGGATAAGACACTTGCACAATGATGGAGTCGTGCAGTAGTACGGATGTAAAGGGGGTTTGCTTTGCAACTGGAAATGCAGTGAATAAAAATATGAGCATGGTAATTTTGTTTTGATGCTGCTGAGTTGTTTTTATGTGGTACTGACTGCTACTGTTTGATCCATTGGTGTCAGTTATGTTACAAGAATTCGGTCTCCCGACCGGATACGACAAAACGTACAAACCTTACCAATTAAAGAAATTAAACCCCAAACTTAAGGACGAAACAGAGCTGATAGGCTGATATACACGGCAATTGATTGTAGCCGTTACTGATATGACTGGGAATCTTACTGAAGGCATTGATTCTTTTTTTGATCGAAAAAAATACGAATTCGGTCCTAATTTAGTCTGCTGTTCTGCAGGTTCAGAGTACTAATAGATGAGTGTCTCAAATGTATATCCTGTCCACCGATGATGGAGCTATCACTATATTTCTCTACTGTTCTTTCTACCCTGCGCCGGCTCTTTATCGCAGCTCGCTGATCGCGTCCATATCAGTATTTGTTGGATAAAGATTATTAACTGAAATGCCCGTTTTGTTTATCTCTATTTAAAAGCTTTTACCCTCCTTCCCAAAACTGCAGTCTGCTCATTATATTACAGAACTATAAAGGGAACTGTTGGAAGCCTTTAATTTCTCGAACCAAAACCTCGGCCGTGAGAGGAGTCTTGTTTAGCTTGAGAGTTGAATAACTGCTTCGGTCGTCATAAATTATTTCTGTGCTGAGTGTTTATTACCTACGAAACGTACCTCAAACAAGAGCGCCAGTTGAAATATCCTGAGCCTGTTGGAAGGCTTTCGCACGAGTGAAGTTAAATAAAACATTAAACTGGCATACATTTGAGAGATGAGACTCCAAGTTAGAGAGAAAGTTGCTCGCGGGTCCTCCACCATCTTGATTTACTGTATTAAATTATGTAAATAAATTAACCTGGCGATTGTTGCGTGACCAGCACAGTGCAATCTGATTGGTGTGAATTTGACCTTTAACGCATGCGCAGAAAGCTTGCTGCACTGAATAAAAAAATAAAAAAGAACGGCTTGCATTTTAAGACTCGGTGCTGCCACAGGCAGCCCGAGTAATTATATTAACTTTTCAGCATTATGTTCGATATCATGTTTGCTTGTCGTTAGCGGTTTCGACTTGTTCCTAACGATGATCATAGAAATAATACAATCATTAATTAATGTTTGGTATGTAGCGAATAGTTAAAGTAGTTTCGCCCAACTAGATGAAATGTTTGCGTTATCACTCGTGTGACGATCATTAATGTACGTGACCTACGTACGAACAGCTAGCCCGGTAACCTTATCACGGTTATGACTCATGTACACACCTAGATGACCTTATAGTTAAAAACCTCGAACTTCCGGTGTGGATCGCGTAGTCATGTAATTCCTCTTGTATAAAGGAGACCGAACAACTCAATAAAATAAGTTCTGCTTCGTGACTCGGTGTGTGCTAGCCTGAATTCCAGCCGTCTCCTCTGGTCCGTTTTGAAATTTTGTTTTGGCTATCATTTCTCCCCCTGGACTTTAATGTGTTTATTTTGGGTGCATACTTAAAATGTTTAATTCCCTTGTGCATAGAGTGATGTTATATTACAGTTGTTATCTCTGTATTCATGTGACACATAGGTTATAGAGGTGTGTAAACTTCAGATTTAGTTATTCCGTGAACTTGCAAGAGTAATTTAGACGCTATACAGTCATCAGTGTTCTTGCGGTTATTGGTTGTTATAGTTTTTCATATTTTTATTAATGGCTCATAGTTTGCGTTCCCGTACACAACTCAATTACGCTGAAATGCATGAGGGAAAGAACCTACAATTCAGTGAGTTTGGAATGTCTCCACCGCCTTGATATCATCTGCCAGATCAGTACACGCCATCACCTAGAGGAGCAACAACACAACGAGATGAGCTAGCCGTGTTGTCGGCAGCGGTAGCCAGTGCCACGAACGCCGAGCTCGAACGACAACGGCAGCTTCGCAGTTTGCGAAGTGAGTTGGAGGCGGGATAACAATCTGAAATTACAGCCTCAAATAGCGAAGGACAATATCAAGGACTTGCGAACAAACCCTAGTTTAACAGCCAAAGTGACGGAGGCCCTTGCGGGTCTTGGGTACTCCAGTAGCGAGGAATCGGATCAGGATGAGGCTAACACCCGACCGCGGTTCTCTTCGGCCCCTCGAGGTAAGAAGTCCCTCAGATCGGGCAAGTCTGCCAAGATGACTAGTCGGGTGCTTACGCCCAATTGTGGCCCCACAGTCATCTGCCACATTCTTACGTTTCCAAAGATCGCAGTTATGATGACTTGAGCCTCGCGGAGTTTGTGGCAGGATACGCCACAATCCTTCTACTACCAACGTTGCCGGTGAAAGAGATGAAAGCGAGGATAGAACATCTCTCGTCCATTTCGTATTTGGCTACGCAGTTCACTTGGCCCTCGGTAAGAGAGCTGCATGCCGCCGTGCTTTTCGAGATCGAGTGCGGCCGAGTGTATTGGGGCGATTCCTTTATACCTATTTTGAATCGCGCATATTACGTTCATTCTCTAAAGGTTCCACCACGACAACTAGTCCCGGTACTTTGGCTTCCAATGCACCAGTTCGTGTTCTATTTTGTAAAGAATTTCAAAATGGGCAATACAAACATGACAAGGATCACCACGCCTTTATTCAAGGGGAACGAAAGTGGTTGCAACATATATGCGCTAAATGTTGGATCGAGAGTAGAGTTGTGGCCAAACACACTGAGTTTTCGGTCGAGTGCCCAGTCAACAGCGCCTCCAAAGCAATCGGTCAATCACAGCCTTCCAAATGACTACAGAACCTATCGTCCGGTTGTGATCAAGATGATCAGGATTCCAGCATTCACGAAATTCACGATTCTGGCTCCAAAAATTTACAAGATGCAAGACTTTCTATTCAAGACTATCAAGACTCTGTTAATGTTCAAGATACTTTAGATAATATGGTTCAGAATGTTGTACAAGATTCCAAAGTTATTAACATCGCTCAAGACTTTACAGCTTTCCAATTACGCATTCCAGTTAGTTACAAGGCGTTCAAGCCAGTAACAATTACTTTATTAATGTGTATCGTTGCGTTCATAGTTTCGGACTTCCTAACTTTCTCAGTCCTTCGTTGTTAAGTATCCCCGTTTGGCGTTCCTATTTACACGATTATTCCGATGTTCTTGTGTGTGAATTCCTAGAATTCGGCTGGCCCGTCGGTTATGATGCCCGGGGGGGGGGGGGGAGGGGGGGGGGGGGGGGGAACTCCCATATAAAAGGGGTAGGGATGCTAGTCGGACATTTTCGATTTGACCCCTAATAGGTACTAAAATGGGCGTGGCTCAAGCTTATTTTCACCCCTAAAAGATAATAAAAAGGTAAATTGATAACAGCTTTTTTGTTCAATTGACACCCGACCCCTAAAAGGTACCGCTTTACATAGAAATGTCTGTATTTGATGGTGGATACCCTAAGTGGTACCAAACTCCTGATTTTGACCCCTAAAAGGTACGACGAGCATCCATGTACCCCTCACATAAGGGAGTCCCCCCCCGGGTTATGATTACACTCAGTTATTTTCTATAGGCGAACGGCGCAATCACAAGGGCGCCACAGCATTTCCGGCCGCCATAGATTCTTATCTAGCTGCTGAACTTTCACATCACTCCACAATCGGTCCTTTTCAACGTAACCCTTTCGATCACGACATCGCAGTCTCCCCCTTAAATTCCGTTCCTAAACAAGATCCAGGTGTACGTCGCGTTATTTTGGATCTTAGCTGGCCCACAGGTTCGACGGGATCCCAGCCGATACTTATTTAGGCGATCAGTTTTCGCTCACTTATCCCACGGTAGATGAGATCGCCTCTCGTATCGTGGCGTGCGGCTCTGGTTGTCTTTTGTTTAAGCGTGACTTACAACGAGCTTACCGTCAGTTTCCGGTAGATCCCTTCGACTACCCGTTGTTAGGTTATTGCTGGCGGGACGAACTATATTTCGATGTCGTTTTACCAATGGGGTTACGTACAGCCGCCATGGCATGTCAAAGGGCCACAAACGCCGTATGCTTCATTCTTTCGCAATTTGGATGTGACTTTCTCAGCTACTTGGATGATTTCATAGGAGTTTCCACCCCGTCACAAGCTCACGCTAACTATGCGCTGTGTGGTCACATTCTCTCGGAGCTCGGATTACAAGAATCCGCACACAAGGCTTGCATTTCACATCTACCTGTCTCGGACTGCGTTTCAATACGGTAGACTATGGCATACGGTGCGATAACCAGGCCGTCAGGTCAAAAAAGATCTCACTCCGGCTAATCAAAAGCTCGTCAAGGAGTCCATTAATGGTTTAATTTCTAAACAGGAACTCCCGCATACTGCTAGTAACCTTATCGTTACTACTCCTAGAACTTCACACATATACTTTTTGCCTAAGATCTACAAAGCTAACAATCCCGGCCGCCCTATTGTTTCTGCTTGTAGTTGTCCTACTGAATTAATTTCTAGTTACCTGGAAAAGCAGATGACTCCTTTCGTACATATTTACCTTCCTACATTAAGGACACTAACCATGCACTCCAGATTTTTGACTAGTTTACATTTCATACCGACAATAAGCTCCTATTCACAATGGACGTTAAGTCTCTGTACACTGTCATACCCAATGACGAGGGACTTAAAGCACTTAAACACTTTTTTGACCGCCGAACTATCCTGGAACCTCAAAGTAGTAGCACCGAAACTCTAATTCGTTTAACACTGGTATGTAATCAACTAAAGTCGATTGAGGTATGCGTGGAAAGCGAGTAGCAGCTGACGTTTCGAGCGCTAGCCCTTCGTCAGAGCAAAAGAGCTCTTTTGCTCTTTTGCTCTGACGAAGGGCTAGCGCTCGAAACGTCAGCTGCTACTCGCTTTCCACGGCGGTTAGCATACCTCAATCGACTTTAGTTGATTACATACCAGTGTTTATCTTCCCCGCCGACGCAGACCAAAACTAGTTTTTACAGGAACTAGTTGCCTATCTAATTCGTTTAGCCGAGCTCGTTCTTACTCTCAATTGCTTTTCATTTTCTGGTGAATTTTACAAGAAGACTAACGGCGTAGCTATGGGCACGAAAATGGGCCCCAGTTATGCTAACCCAGTTTTTGTTGGTTATGTAGAGGAACAAATTTCTGATCAGTACGACGGTCCTACGCCTGATTTTTTTGGTCGTTACATCGATGACTGCATCGGTGCAACTTCTTCTAGTAAACGTGATCTAGAACGGTTTATTGATTTTGTTAACAACTTTCATCCGGCTCTCGACTTCACATGGGAGATTTCAGATGTTTCTATCACTTTTTTGGATGTCAATGTTTCTGTTAGCGGCAATAGTCTAACTACTACTGTTCATTACAAGCCAACTGATTCGCACAGTTATTTATTGTTTTCATCTTCTCATCCTACACATGTTAAAACCTCTATCCCGTATTCTCAATTCCTTTGGCTTCGCCGTTTGTGCAGCGATGAATCCGACTTCAATTCAAAGTCCGAGGAGATGCACCAGTTCTTTGTCGAGCGCGGTTATCCTAACGCTGTTTTGACAACTGCATTGGACCGCGCCCGTGACATCGACAGAAGAACGGCTCTGCTACCGTCCAAACCGAAGACTGAAGATAGGATTCCGTTTCCATTGATTTACCATCCGTCTAATCTGTCTATCAAGAAAATTATCCAAAGGAACTTTAAGATTTTACAGAGTGATCCAGAGACCGCCTCTATTTTCCCGCAGCCTCCTCTCATTTCTTTCAAACGTGACACTGAAGAATCTCCGTGATTCCCATGTCAAAGGATCACTACAACCTGATCTTCAACCAGGCACTTTTAAATGCTCTAGGACACGATGCAATACCTGTGCTTACACTAAACCTACGACTTTTATTTCAGGACCGAAAGGCTCTCTTAAAGTCACTGATCATTTTGATTGTACTTCCAGTAATGTCATTTATTGTATCACCTACACACTTTGTAACAAACTCTACATCGGAGAAACAGAGCGAAGATTAGGAGATCGATTCCGCGAACACTTGCTAGATGTTAAAACTAACAGCAAGGATCTCGCCAAACCTGTAGCTCGTCACTTTAACCTTCCTGGTCATTGCATTAATCACATCACTGTATGCGGCATTTCTCTGCATCAAGGTACTACCGACACTCGTAAACGCAAAGAACAGAACTTTATTTTCAAATTAGGAACTTTGTCACCTCACGGTATTAATGAACGCTTTTCGTTCATTTAATTTCAGAATTCACGTATTCACTCACACTAAGATCAGCATGTTTCCTTAGTTTACTCATCAAATGATCAAATTGATCCCAATTGATCCGAGTACATGTTTCCTCAGCGGTAGTCATGCACTCGACACTATATAAACCGTTTCCCCACCGATAATTCCCTCTTTTCCTCTGACGAAGGGCTAGCGCTCGAAACGTCAGCTGTTACTCGCTTTCCACGGCGGTTAGCATACCTCAATCGACTTTAGTTGATTACATACCAGTGTTTATCTTCCCCGCCGACGCAGACCAACACTAGTTTTTACAGGAACTAGTTGCCTATCGCAAGTACTTTTCAGCCGTCCACAGACTTAATTATGTCCTCAAGCTCTCTGACAGTGGCATTTTTCTCCAAAATTAGAGCACATTTCATTGGAAACCCTACAGAAGTTGCAATACCTACCTTCGACAACTACGAAGAATTCTCCCGAATGGCATTGTGGGGCACGTTTGAGCCCTTGGCTTAATAATAATAATAATAACTTAACAAGTCAGCAGTATTTAAGTCAGCAGTATTTAATTACCCCGGACTAGCCAAACTGGAACTGAGGGGGGAGGGATTTCACCAATTGAGCTCAAACACGGTCCGTTGTCAAAGAGTTAAGTAAACTGGGTGGGTAAATAACACTATATTGTACTGCCAGTAAATAGCAAAACTTCTACTACAGTGCAAAGCGGAATGCATTCTGTATCATGGGATGAAGTTTAAATTATTGTTTATTACAAGATTTGCCCAAAGGGCAGATGTTGTATAATAGGACACGCGAGGTCCCCTACTAGATACAGTACACCGCAACCCCCACCTCTATAAGAAAAATATTTATCTAGCCCCACCCTATAGCTAACGCTACCTAATTAAAAATATATGTATATATGTGTATAGACATTAATGAAAAGAATTGCTATATAGCAGCAATGAAAAAATAATTAGACAAACAAATGTATATATGTAAACGCGTAAAGATAATAAATAAATAAAAATACCGCTGTTTTCGCAGGCTAGAGTCGAAAATGCCAACTGTGGTTCAAGTGAGCGGCAACTATCGTGGGCCAGGAGCGTCCATCCCACATACTAGGCCTATGTCACAGCGTTTTTACAAGTTAGGTTATTTTTAGAATGGTTTCCCACTATTGTTGAGTTGCAATTCAGTATTCCTAAGGAAATCAATCACAAAAGCGTAGCATCCATGTTGTTTAGTATAACAAAAGCTAATGAGGCATCTTTTGTTCCGCCACGGTGCAATCTACCAATTGGCGGGGGAAATAATCTAAAAATAGACCAACCGTTGTGAAAACGTTGTGGCAACTATATAGGAGATATGGACGCTCCTATAGTTATGGGCCCCTGACTATGTGCATACTACTGATTATCGATGTAGTGTATGCATGCATATACTATGGAAGAGTTAAATACCGAGAACCGAGGCTTTTAGCCAGATACATCCCGAGGGGCCGTAGACCGGCCAGCTACCAACGAGTAGCTGCTAACAACACGCTTTTATCGCAGTGGGCATAGAAATAAAGCTATACACGAGTGTGGTTAATATGTAGTTCTTAGTTTGGCGTCACGTCATTTGCGCGGCGAAAGACAAAACCCATAGTGTCCGCCATTTTGGTTTCTATGCTTGAATGATTTTGGCGGCTGCATCGTGTTGAGATCCGGGCAGTAGGGCAACCCCTACCTGAATCATTTGTATTATCTTATATTTGCCTCTTTAAATTTTTAACGTTGTAGTTTTGTGAAGCGCTTTGAACAATTAGTGGAGTTAGCGCTATATAAATAAATTATTATTATATCACTTTGCGGAGTAACTGCAGAATATCCTGAAACTTCAGGAATGTACTTATTAATAATTCATTTTTCATTGTTTTCCATTGTTTCCATATAAAGCTTACCCAACCATTTTAACAAACTCTAACCACACATTCCTGAAGTGGCAGGGTATGGAAGAGTTAAATACCGAGAACCGAGGCTTTTAGCCAGATACCTGAGGTTCGAGGTATTTAACGGACTTATTTCATACTTGACGAGGTTTTTGCAAACTTTTCATTGATGTAGCTCTTTTTCGGTAGATTTTGGGCGAGTACCAAGACGGAGAAAAGGTTCTAAATCATTATAGGGATATTTAGTAAGTTTGGCTGAAGCCAAGGTGAATCAATTCCTTGGAGAAAATAATAAGCTAGAAACAACAAAATAACGTTGAATTGTATTGAATTGCTCATTACAAATGCAAGGGATGTATGAGAAAAGTTCCCGGGATGTATCTGGATACATCCCGGGAACTTTTCTCATACATCCCTTGCATTGATAATGAGGGTATATGTATGGAAAATAAAGCGTCATGAATAACAAAGAAAACCGTGTCAAGTATGAAATAAATAGGAGATATGGACACTCCTGGTTATGGGTCCCTGACTGTGTGCATACTACTGATTATCGATGTGACTGTGCATGTGTACTATCGCAATCAGATGTAGTGTATGCATGCATATACTTTAAAATATATATTGTGTCACAATGTGACTCCGGGTGGAAGCCGTATTATTCGTAAATGCAAATAGCTTCAACAAACAAGGATTCACCCCTTTGAGACATGAAATGTCAAAGTAGTTTTATGAAAATCAAACTGTTGTAAACTGGTCCGAGTTAAAGCTGTGTGCAGCTTCTTGTTTTATAGAACACGGAGAACCATCTTTTTATTAGCAGAAAGATGATCAACTCATTTGAACCAGTAACTACGACAATTTTATACACGTGAAAAGGTATGCCAGGACATTTTAATTCACCGGCCGGGAGTCTTGATCTGTGGACAGCCCGGAAACAAAGATTTCCTCCTTCGATACCTTATTATATCCATACGACTCAAGTTCGTGGTCCATATACTCATTTTCTTGATCGCAATTCGACCAAACGACACCCATTAATCCAGAAATTACGAGAATTCCACTTATATATTGAACTGTCGTCATAACTTCATTCAGTACGACGTAAGATAATATGACACAGACGAGAACCCGTAGTGGCCACGTGGCAGTCACAACAGACGACGATATATTCATGTTACACCACGTGATCAGTAAGTCACACAAGAACGACGTGACGAAGATGGCATAGAGAACCGAGATGATCTCCTCCTTTGGGAAATAAGTAAACTTCTCTGGTTCATTGACGTAATATAGAGCCGCAAGCGCCATGGTGAGACTCCCGAAGAAATAGCTCCAAGTTGTAACGGTGATTGGTTTCGACTTCCACGGGGAATCCTCCTTGTTGAATATGAATTTCTTTTGAACCAAGACATATATCGCCATGCAAAAGTTATTTCCTAAATGAAATAAACACCCGAGTATTTCGTCGGCCGACTGAGTCAAACTAAAGCCTTTGGCACCATGAGATCTTTTGTCTGCCATAATGGCGGCTGCTCCCGCAATAGCAGACACCATTCCAAGAATTTTCGCCCAGCCTTTCAACGTCTTTAGAGGGGGGATAGGCTCTATTCCTGTCAGGATTGCTAGCAATGATGTCCAAACTGGAGTAGTTGCTTGGAAGATGGCTGCGACATTAGCATTGGTGAAGTATATACCAAGAAGAGACAGGAGTATATTCAAAGAAATCCCTATCGAACCCAGCATTATAAATAGAGGCAGTTCCCTAGAAAGCGAACGAATTATTGTGTAAGAAAAAAAAAGACACGTGAAAGGTTTTGTAATTAAGTACGTGAGCCAATCAACACACGAACGGCATATTTTTTTCAGTTGGGCTGTGCCGTCGCTCGATAGTTTCTTGACAACAAAAGACATATGATAAGCAGCCAACTAGAAAGTAATTATATAAGTTTTGAGATCATGGTTTAAGGTCAAGTTAGTACGATTCTTCATCTTAAGCCAACATCTCTGAAATAAACTTTCTTTGACGAACAATAGACATTAAGAGCCCTGTTGGCGAAGCTCGATTATTAAATCTAATCCAGGATTAACAAGGATATACGAGTTATTTACCGGCTGGGAGGTCCGTATAGAGAAAATCTGTGCCTGAGATCTTGAACTGTACTGACCAAGGCCGCAGCCCGATGAGTACTTTCAAGACCGAGAGCACAGTTTTACTAAGCCGTAAATAACGTTTTTTTCCTCTATTCTCTTTCGACTTGAGACGAATTATTATATGGACGATAGTGTTTTACTGAGAAATAAACCACTCGTAAAACTCATACGAAACTACATCTGGGTTACTGAGTAGCGTATTTTCCATATCCTCACTAGTGAAAATATCGATGACGTCACGTTTGCCGCCTTCAGATCAGTTGAACAACAAAGATGGTGACAGATCAGTTGTGAAAATCACAGAGGAAGATGTAAACACCCCCGGGGGGGGGGGGGGGGGGGGGTACTCCTGTTTGTGACGTATTATGTATGTGCCGCCCGGGTGGGTCAGGGTTTTGAGCTTAGTTTGGGCAGGTAGGGTCAGGGTTTTGACCTGATTTGGGCAGATTAGGGTCAGGATTGGAGTATAATTTGGGTGCAGTCAGGGTCGGGGTTCAGTATTTTTTAGGCAGTTAGGGTTCAGTTATTTTTAGCTACTATGTCGAAAAAAATACATTCTGTTGCCGCATTTTGATCGCCTGTCCACATGCAAGCACTGATCAGGTTCCCTTACATTGTGACGCCGCTAATTCGTACTTAAGTACTTATCTATGTACTCCATCTGCTGATTTGTTTACCCAATACCACGTCCCGACTTGAAATGTTCCGTATTTTGCATGCAATCCCGGTACGCGGTATACCGGCCGAGATATATATCCGACCGTGTTTTGAAAACAATTTAAAGAAGAGGCAATCAGGGTTTTTTTCCCTAAAAAGGGGGCAATCAGGGTTTTGGAGCTCGGATTGGGTCAAACAGGGTCAGGGTTTGAGTCTCTTGGCCTCACATACATACCCATTTTTCATGTAAGTACCTCCCCCCCCCCCCCCCCCCCCCCCCCCGGGTAAACACCTTAAATAAGCTGCACGACAATGAATATTCCGAGCACAAAAAGCCAAATACGATCTAAAACTCTCTAAAGATTTACTCGACTGCAACGAAGAGCCAAGAAAACCCGATGAAACTCCCCAGAACAGCTTAGAGAGATCACGACTGAAGAAGTTTGTACTGACAGTAAGTAAATTGAATATAGATAAGAGTTCTTTGAGCAGTTTAATTGTCCATATAATAAAATGAAAATTACACAGTGGTTTGAAGATATGAAATTTATCCTCTCGAGTCCAAAACATTTCGACTCTCGAGGATAAACTTCATATCTTCGCACCACCGTGTAATATCCTCTATTTATTGGCAAACTCAAGTGAATTAAGCGCATTACGGTCAGTCTGGTGGGCGGCCGCGCGAATTTGCCGCGCAAAATTTACCGTAAAACATATTACAACAACCCGGTGTTTAAAAAAAACTCGGCTTGTGAACTTCTACCCCCTAAAGTTAAGAAAAGTACGTAAAAGTTAAGCTTTATATTTTCACAGTCGACGAGAAATTGAACAAACTTCAAGCTGTGAGTTTACCCAAAAAAAAAAATTATTTACCAAAAAAGTTATCAAGGTTTTAAAAATGGGTGTGTGAACAGTGACGCCGCCGGCTCGTTTTGAATTTGTTTTGGAATATGTTGCTGTTGCAAGACTTTTAACGCATGCGCAGACGTTTGACCGATGTGTGCACGCGCACTGGATAAAACCACCCGCTCTCGGGAACGGCCAACAGTCCGCAGGAAATCGTAGGTTACCGCCGGCTCGGGCGCGAAAAAAAGACATCAATTGTTTGTATTTTTTTCAACTTGTTGACGTTGGGTTAAAAACATTGTTTGAGGAGGAATAAGTAGAACATACCAACAGTACCAGAATCCTCGGTTACAATGTAAACCAGGATTAACGCTTTTCGAGATTCGAACAGCCCAGGCCAGTTGTGCCATAGACATTATCTGTCTCGTATCTTGTTCTTTCCCGCAAAAACACCTGGGTGGGGCGCAAGGGAGCACGGGAAGGACGAAAACCTTAGTTCGGCTGCGTGCTTTCAACATATCCTCGTTCTAGAATTACCAATAATCAGTAATTGGCTTTTGCTCTTCAATTATCAATAATCGCTAATTCTGGAACACAAATTAAACAATGACATTCTTAAAACCAGTCAAGGATAAAGATAAACAATTGTCCAAATCCGAACGGTGGTAGACGCGCTTTATAGTGTAGTGGACATGACGCCTATACTACCAAGCACAACACGCAAACGATTACGAGTTCAAACCCGAGTAGGAGCGCTCAAAAAAAAAATCCTCTCGTTTACCTTCTCTTCTTGTTACCTGTGAACCCTAGCTCTAGTGAATGAGAACCCGTCGTTTACCCGCGAACTCGTCCGATGGTTAGGGTTCGGTTTATGGTTCGGGTTAGCATTTGTCGTAGTATTACCAATAATTGGTATTTCAAGCGTGTTTGCCATTTACTGATTATTGGTAATTGTAGAGCGAGGATGCGTTGGTGCTTTCGTCGTCCTTCCCGTGCTCCCTTGCGTCCTATCTTTTTCCTTGGTACGAGGTAGAGACATAATTCATATACCTGCGGGTAATGACGAGCTTAATTAACAGCTGGACACCGCAAAATGTCCAGTTACATAATATATTGTCTTTGCCGAGATACAACTGTCTCCACTGAAATAAAAATTCCTGGACTGTTTTGTCGATGTGCACTTGTATCAATAAATCCACGTTTTGCCACAGCATATTCCAAATTATGATGATAAAGCTTTAACTAAATTATCAGCATTAAAATCAAGTCATTAACATCATGAAGGAAATGAACGCCACAGTGTTAACAGGTACCCGTGAAATAAACTAACAATTATGATATCATTAAGTTTTCAGATCAAGGTTTTAGGTCAATTAGGCACATTTAACTTAATTAAAATTAACCGGTAAGTCGTAATTAGTGAAATGGTGAATAAACTACTACTGATGTGGTATTAGCTGCAATGATCTTTCAAGTTCTGTTCCTCGATTTGTTTCTTTGCCTGTTTTGTCTATTATGTCTGTCACGAATTCACACAACAATATTATACGGTTCTGACAGTTCACGCGCATTGAAAGTGAACGTGTTCAGTTAAAGTGAACGGGATGGAATGGCCAACGATTAGATATTTTAAAGATATGATAATTATTTTACCTCAGCGTAGGAATTTGAAAGCGCTTCTCGATAGAAGCTGAAGCCAGAAAAAGAAATGGAACAGCGCCAGCTTGTCTGATTAGACTAAAAACTAACGGGTCAACTCTGTTATTCTTGACAAACTTGGATACCACGACGCCATAGCCTCCGTATCCGATCTGAATAGCCACCAACGCAGCCCACACATGCAACGACGACGACGCCATATACTCAGAGGAAATATTTACTCACGTGTATCGCATCATAGAACGGATAAACATCCCAGCAGGCAAAAAGAGGCCCGCTACTTGATGCTGTAGATACATTTAAACTTCTGGGCCTTACCATATCCTGCACACGGCTATAATATGAGGGCGTTTTTTTGCTAATTTGTTTTCGAATTGGGCTACCATTGGAGCGCGATCAAAATGGGGCGAGGAGAAAAGGGAAGGAGGGAGAGGGGGGAGGGGAAGAGGAGAATAGGAAATAAGAGCCTGTAGAAAGGCATACCTTTTAGAGTTCTCCGTGTTCGTCAACGAACGCAGCTCTCCTATTGGCTAAAAGTGACAAGTGTCAATCAAGTGATCAATTTGGCATGGATCAGGTGGCTGAAAGGCAGATATTTTGGAGATATTTTGGAGATATTTTGGCTGAAAGGCAGATATTTTCACATCCGCTTGAAATCATAAGAAGAAGCGGTTAACTGTTTAATTATTTTAATAATCAGATGTTTTCCTGTTCCGTCTACCGGATCGGGGACAGTAAATACAACTGCTTTAGCTATCAGCCCATTGTCAGGTCTTGTATTTTATCAAAGACTAAAGAAGCAACATCTATTGATATGATTCAGTCTCTGCAAGACTGCGATTTGACGGATCTTAAAACTGGTGGAACGCATTTAATACCAACTGATATTTACATCGGTACCAGTCGTTTCACCCCCAACTTGTAATAATATTATGTGGAAGTTGTCGTTGTAAAATGTCAGATTTATTATTTAATTGGGGGCGAAACGACTGTATTCTTTACATCTTGATCCGGTTGAGTTCCTTTTTTAGAACAGAATCCGATCGGCCGTTTTCTTCGATCGAGTCGTAGCTGGACTAACACAATTGTGGTTGTCTTCTTTGTCGCTTAGCAAGTTACTCACATAAAGAAACAGCTCATGCAATTAACTTTCTGATTTTTTGTCGAACAAACCGGATGATTTTGCAACGTTGAAGCCAACACTTCGCACAACGAAGCCAACACTCATCGCACGATTCCACAGGCAGCCCAGATTTGTGTATTTATACGCTTACAAATATCGCTTGAATAGTTCATATTATAAATCCTTCCAAAACATGTATGTTAGACAAATAAATACACGACTTCGCCCTGCAATGTTTCAGTTGTGGTTATTCATACCTCTGAGCTCTTCTAGGGTCGTTTCCGCTGGGGTTTTTTCGAACCTCTTTCCCTCACCTCCTAATAAAAGGAAAAGGCTGGAGACAACCGACAAATATACGATGCATAACCTGTAATCTTTGCCACGAAAATCACACTTCTCTCACTCCAAATAACTCGAAACTACGGTAGGCCATAGAATGATAAGATCCAGCGATACCACATTCTGAAGAAATAACACGTTCCAGAGCAACGCTGGATATTCCAAAGTACCGTTTTTTTGGCACGATTTAGTAAAATATGTTATATTTTTCCAAATACCCACAAACTGTTACAAAACTGGCAAATTTTTTTGTGTAGAGTCGTTTCTTTCAAAAATGGGGTGTTGCACATTTGAGAGAAAATTGAAATATTTAGACTGAGAAGTGGTACGGAAATTTCCAAGTCATAGCACAACACCGATCGCAAAGTATGCCTTGGAAATTTCCAAGTCACACCACAGGTCCGATCGCAAAGTATGCCTTGGAAATTTCCAAGGCACACCACAGGACCGATCGCAAAGTATGCCTTGGAAATTTCCAAGTCACACCACAGGTCCGATCGCAAAGTATGCCTTGGAAATTTCCAAGGCACACCACAGGACCGATCGCAAAGTATGCCTTGGAAATTTCCAAGTCACACCACAGGAACGATCGCAAAGTATGCCTTGGAAATTTCCAAGTCACACCACAGGACCGATCGCAAAGTATGCCTTGGAAATTTCCAAGTCACACCACAGGACCGATCGCAAAGTATGCCTTGGAAATTTCCAAGTCACACCACAGGACCGATCGCAAAGTATGCCTTGGAAATTTCCAAGGCACACCACAGGACCGATCGCAAAGTATGCCTTGGAAATTTCCAAGTCACACCACAGGACCGATCGCAAAGTATGCCTTGGAAATTTCCAAGTCACACCACAGGACCGATCGCAAAGTATGCCTTGGAAATTTCCAAGTCACACCACAGCACCGATCGCAAAGTATGCCTTGGAAATTTCCAAGTCACACCACAGGACCGATTGCAAAGTATGCCTTGGAAATTTCCAAGTCACACTACAAGACCATTCCGAAATGTGGTAGGAAAATTTTCAAGTCACACTAAAATACTAAGCCAAAAGCGTGGCACGCAAATTTGAAGTCGCAATTAACAAGACCAATTTCAGCCGTTGCTTTGGCAATTTTCAAACTGAACTGAGAAAGTTTAGCCTTTGCCCATGTTGAATTTCTCTTCTCTTGAATTTCTCTTCCGGCTCATATGCTTTACATAGACGCAGAGACCTCTGTTAGCAGGGAACTTTGTTGAATCGACTTTCTGCTCAATCTGGTGGCTGTTTTGGGCTACACTTTGTCATTGTGAGTAGGTTGTCTTGGTTGAGTCTAAATTTGTGGATTAGCCGGGTCCTGGCTTTGATCATCCATCCCCTATGGTACGTTGTTTCAGGTCCGGTTAGAAATTCAGTCTTCGAGTGAAATTTAGTCGGCTGTTCACGTCTTCGAACTCGACACAACAATATTTGCCTGAAACTTCGCAATATCTATCTGATGAATGTTTTGCCGACATAATAACATACCAGTGTTAGCTAAAAGCCATCGGCTGATACAATCCTGTAGATGTGAAGCGGCATATTATAAAGATTCTCAGTGCATTACGTAGTCGACAATTTCGGGGCTGCAAGGAGTCATGCTTAATACAACTGAAACATCACTCGCCAGAAACCGGACTTGTTCTTGTTCTTTTGTAACCCGATGACTTGGAAAGGTCGAAAGGCGAAGTGATAAGAATATGGGTGCTTTCTTGAATAAATTTTAAATTCATAGCTTGTTCGATTGTTCGTCGGTCGGCTAACACGTAGATGTGAATGGAATTGAATGTCCCGCTATCTGCGAAGTGTCAAGTTTAACCAATCGGATCACGGTTACTGTTATTTAATATGCGCTCAAAATTTAAATATTGGCACAAACCGCACTCTGCTTTTACAACTTCGTAAGCCTTGTTCTTCATAGCAATCTTCAAAATTACACGCACTTTGAAGGTAAGTATGCGTAGCTTTTCAGGATATTGCATGTCCTATGATGGTGAGAAACACAGATTGCGAATTACTTAAAAGAAAGCATTTCAGATACATCACGATTTAATACTTTCACTGTATACAATATTTGTAGCGTGTGAGTTGTTTGTCATTTGTAACTCGACCGGTAACTTAAATTTCTCTCAACAGCAAACTAACAAAACCAAACTGAGTCACATCATGTTTCGAAGCCCGGTTCTGCTGATATATTTTGGTTCTGAAAGTATAGCCATCAATCGCAATAATTAAGAACTCAATGCGAAAATTGCCTGCTTGCAATTGTAACTGCCAATGACTGCAATGAACTGGCTTTATTCGTGAAAAAGTTAAGTACATGAATCATGAGTTGAAATGCTAGGTAGAATCTGAGTAATTTCTAACCTTAGCTAAGGTTATAACACTAAACGAAAGCTACATGTTAGGACATGTGGTAATTGTCGCTCTTGATTGAAAAGAAAATTAAAACATAGAACCTTCGGACTCTTGTGTTTAAGTCTATGAGTGTAGTCCACAGTTTATGCCGTCTGTCTAAATATTATTCTCTTTCAGAAACTGTTGCTGTAGAGCAGAGAAGGAAAAGGAAAATAGAATCAAGCAGAGATGAAAAGCGTCGGATTGGTCTTGTCGTGTGACTTGGAAATGTTCGTGCCACACTTTCGGATAACCTGGAAATTTCAGTGCCACACGTTCGGATTGGTCTTGCCGTGTGACTTGGAAATTTCCAAGCCATACTTTGTGATAGGTCTTGTGGTGTGACTTGGAAATTTCCGTGCCACATTTTGGAATTGGTTTTGTGACGAGTGTGACTTGAAAATTTCCAAGGCATACTTTGCGATCGGACCTGTAGTGTGAATTGGAAATTTCCAAGGCATACTTTGCGATCGGGCCTGTGGTGTGACTTGGAAATTTCCAAGGCATACTTTGCGATCGGGCCTGTGGTGTGACTTGGAAATTTCCAAGGCATACTTTGCGATCGGTCCTGTGGTATGACTTGGAAATTTCCAAGGCATACTTTGCGATCGTTCCTGTGGTGTGACTTGGAAATTTCCAAGGCATACTTTGCGATCGTTCCTGTGGTGTGACTTGGAAATTTCCAAGGAATACTTTGCGATCGGTCCTGTGGTGTGACTTGGAAATTTCCAAGGCATACTTTGCGATCGATCTTGTGGTATGACTTGGAAATTTCCATGCCACACTTTGGGATTGGTCTTGTGGTGTGACTTGGAAATTTCTAAGGAAATTAGGACTTCGTGGCAATTTCCAACGGCTGAACAATTTTTGGTACACATTGCTGAAGTGAGGCGAGTTCTTTCTCGAAACACTGGTCTTTGCAGATTTTACGAAAATATTCGTATTTCTGACAGATAAATTTGTAATTTACTTGAACAAATTAATTCATTATTTAGTTTTTTTTCCAACTGCGAGTAATATGTGCATTTTGGAAATTATGTGCTGATTTATTATTATATTAGAAACCCATCAATTTGGAATATTTTCTATTTATCCAATATTTTTCTATACTCATTTAAGAAATAGTTAGACAAATGGTCATATCAGAACATTTTACCATTTTTGGGAAGGCTAAGGGTAATTTTTAACTGTTTTTATTAAATATTTCCAGAATGAGCAACTTTGGAATATCCAGCGTTGCTCTGGAACGTGTTAAATCGAACAATTTGTCGCCCATTTCCAAGTCCTAACCGTTAAGATGGCGGCAGTTTGTGGAAATCACAGAGGAAGATGTAAACAGCATGACAATGAATATTCCGAGCACAAAAAGCCAAATACGATCTAAAACTCTCTAAAGATTTTCTCGACTGGAACGAAGAGACAAGAAAACCCGATGAAACTCCACAGAACAGCTTAGAAAAATCACGAAGACGTTTGTACTGACAGTAAGTAAAGTGAATAGATAAAGAGTTCTTAGAGCAGTTTAATTGCCATATAATAGAAAGAAAATTACACGGTGGTTTGAAGATATGCCTGAAGTTTCTCCTCTCGAGTCCAAAACATTTCACTCGTTCGCTGCGCTCACTCGACTCTCGAGGCTTCTCGCCACCGTGTAATATCCTCTATTAATCAAGTACGAAGAAATCCGGGCTTACTTAGAGCGGGTACACGTCCGTAAATATAGTTATACTCTTATCACTCTGCAGAAACGAGCATAAAACATTTAATAGCTAAACTGCATTAAACACAAACAACAGATCAGGGGCGGGCATCTCGTTTATTGATGCCCCACCTTCGATGATAAAGAAAGACCATGATGCAAGCTAAACATTTAAACTTCTTGAAACTGAAAGCAAAGAATCAAGGTTGTCTTTGACGTACGTATCCATCTTTCGCTCAGTCTGATTTACTTTGACGCTGAAAAAGACGATCACTAATTCCAGTGTTAGCAGCAGCCGAGGCACCACCGGCTCTAAAACTGTACACACAGGTTTTGGAATGAGCCTAAATAAACCCAATCTTGCAGAACTAATACTCTTAGTCCCAAAGTTGCTAATACCAGTACTACGCAGACGATACTATCCAAGACTTTCAAACTGCGAAAAAATGGTTGTGAAGAAAATAAAGTTCAGCTTCGCGGCTTGAATATTACCCGCTAAACAATAGTGTAATGGTACTTGTAATAAGGTCAGTTTCAGCCATAAACACTGTGAAACGATCCCTATAAATATCAGTCTTACTCTTCAGTAAAGATATACAGCTCGACAAAACTGTTATCGCAAAATTTAACATCGCACTAGTGCAAACTGGCTAACTCAGTGAAACGCGGTGTATGCTGTAACACAAATTGCAGCTTGGCGAAGGTCTAAAAAATTCACGGTAGCATTCATTTCTGGAGTAACAGGCCCCTTTTTGGAATAGATCTTCCAGATACAGCGCAACTGAAATCTCGTAAGATTGATAAAGGAGAAATTTCACAGTAGAAAGAGTCCCAATCTTTAAATTATTGAAGGCTCTTGAATATATGTCCATTGTGTTAGCTTCCACTTGAACAGCACGCAAGGGCAGACACTCTGCTAACTTCCGTAACTCCACACAGCGGTCAAACGTCTGCGCGTGCGTATTACGGTCAGTCTTCCCGCGCAAATTTACCTTAAAACCTATTACAGTGAACTTCTACCCCCAAAAGTTAAGAAAAATACGTGAAAGTTAAGCTTTTTATTTTCACAGTCGACGGGAAATTGAACAAACTTCAAACTGTGAGTTTACCAAATTGTTTCGTAATTTACCAAAAACGTTCTCTCAGGTTTGAAAACGGTTGTGTGAACAGTGACGGCCGCCGGCTCGCTTTGAATTTGTTTTGGAATATGTTGTTGTTGCAAGACTTTTGACGCATGCGCAGACGTTTGACCGCTGTGTGCCGTAACTCTGGGATCCATGAGGCCGCTGACCTTCAATGCAAAATAAACGCTTGTTCACCTTGTAAAAGGAGATAAAAAAAAAAAATATATTAGAACAGGCCCAGTGGCCGAACCACATTTCTTTATAATAAACAGGCTACAGTGAGTCGTTCCAGTGAACATAAAGTTAATGAGCCAGTGCCGTTATACCGCCGTCTCTCTAGACCGGCCAGTTATTTAGCGGTGAAATGCTCCAACAGTAACCGAGACGGTGTCGGTGTGCTAAAGTTTCAGAAACAAGCAATGATTTTAGATTTAACCCGTGTTCAAAGACTTTTCCATTCTAAACAGACAAAATCAATGTCTACCGTAAACCGTAACTAGTAGAATTAATGCCTTTACACTGGCCATAGTTAATAGAGTGGAATGGTTATGAAACCCGGCAGACTTCAAAGGGGCTAACAAAGGCGCTGCGATTTATGTTGGAAGGGGGCAAGACAACAGATTGTGCAGGGTCATAGTTCATTAGCGTCCCCTGAACCACTGAACTCACACGTTTCTATTGGCTGATTGATTAACACATTGGAATTTCTATTGTGTTTTGTGCAGGGTCACGGTTGAAAAAAGCTAACAAAGAAGGTCGCTGGGTTTCATAACCATTCCACTCTATTAACTATGCACTGGCTAGCAGTCTAGACTAGTTAAGATACTGCCGTACTCTCTAGCAGTCTAGACCGGCCAGTTAACTAGCGGTAAATGCTCCATTGAGCAATAAAAACACTGTATTTTATTGTGTTGTATAATTAAACTGCCATTCTCAACGACAAAATCAATAACAAATTGTCTAAACGTCACACCGGAACTATATATTGCCTGGCTTTAGCAAACATGCGTTGCGATTCTTTTCTGTACTGGTAAATATCGGAGGTACCAACGAGTAGCCAGAATTCACCAGCCCAACTAACGGTAACGGAATCAATGCTTAGCGTATCTGGACTAAAGTACTTTGAATAAAATCGAGGAACGTTAATTACCGTTTTCAAAACTAGCAAAACAGTCGATTGGGAGCAAGGTCCCGGCCAGTAAGACGTGGCTGCACAAAATAAGAGTCTTTGACTCTCCAGTCTTCATAAACAACAACATAATCCGCTTTCTCATCGAGAGTAAGAGGTATCCATTCTAGCTGGATGTCGATGTTATTTACTTTTGCATAATAGCAATTATCTACACCTAATCTTTCATGCTGCCAGAATAAACAATAGTTTGAACTGCTTAATTGTACAAGAACCACTTGACAATAGTATCGGATAGTATCGGATAGTAAGTGTATAAAATTGTGCAGAGCAAAATTAACATTCTGTATTCCCTCTAGTGGAGCTTTGTTTCATTTCTAGAAAGTCTCAATTCTTTTGCGCTACCATCGATATAAAGGCAGCACAACCGACATCACTGGTACGTGCGTCCGTATGTACGATTCTAGTTGGTAGACGGACAGCAATCAAGTGATTTCGAATACGGTTTGTCGGTGTGTTACGCTTCTAGAATTGTAATTCTCATAAAAATTAGCGTCCAGGATTACAAAGGACCCCACCTTGTCTAGCATTGATTACCCTATGTAGTAATAAAGAAATCCTTCCAAATACAAGCACATGTTGGAACTGATAGTCGTTGTTTCGGAAGCCAGCTGTATGGCCAACAAATGCTAGTACAGGCAAGTGCCTTATAATTGCTAATCACAGCTTATCGGACTTATCCTCCGCAATAGACAATTTTATTATTCTAATACCAAGAATACCCAAACCGCCTGATGGACGGAAGAGGGGACTAAAGACCTCTTTATTAGGGACAAAATTAGCATTCAGTAGATCGGATTTAAGACTGAAGATTTCAGGTAGAATACGAAGGGCAAACACCCATACCGTCGTCTAGGTAAACGACTATCTGGATAGTCTTTACCACGCGAATATTGCACTAACAGCTTCGTAAGTTTCAGTAGTGAATACGTTAGGACCAGTAGACAAAACAAAAATGGCAAAACAGTAAACGTCTAGTACTTCATAGCACCACCGAATGGCCAGGAAAAATCTAACACTTATTAATCTAGCGGGAAAATCTCAGTATGGTGATAACCCGATTTGACGAAAATTGTCGATCGAATACAAAACAATGGCAAACGCCCATACCATCATCTAGGTAAACAACTAATTTAAACGTTTTATTACGCGAATATTTCACTAGCAGTCTCACAAGTTAGTGAATATGTAAGGACTTGAACTTGGACCAGTTGACAAGCCAAATGGCAAGACCGTAAACTTGTAGTATTTCGTAACAGCGCCGAATGGCCAGGAAAAACATAACACTTATTGATCTAGCGAGAAAATCTCAATATGGTGATAACCAGGTTTAATATCAGACGAAGAAAGCCAATTTGACGAAAGATCTAACAGACGATCAAGCATTGGCATCTACAAATAACATAGGCATTCGGATATCTAAGGTTCTAATAAAAACCTATTTTCACCGTTTGACTGAATCGAAACATACTGAATGGATTTAATTACCACCGTAGGGGCGGAGCTACATTCCACTACTGATTCAACAGAGCAATAGTAGAGCAATAGTAGCCTTCTGTACGAGTTCACTGTTTTGAATTGCTAACTTAGGCCTACGGCAAACGTCGAACTTAAGTCGCGCCGATCTTATTAAAAAAATAGGTTCGGTAGAAGATCGACTTAGGGCCGACGTGGCAGCAAACGTCGAACATATGTCGATCTTAATTCACTTGCGCCTAATTAAATCACGGGAACTAACACGTGTCCTGGCGCATTTCACTTTTCGCCCGCGGCTAGTGATATGGCGAAATACAGCGCTCGGTCGAATCTAACAAGGGCCTTCCTGTAGAAAATAATTGTCCAAAACAGAAACAGAAGAATGGCGTTCTACACATCACTCAATACCGTGTATAGGAGACGAAGGTTGTTACTGCAAGTGGCGTTATTAGCCGTGCTCTAACGGTTTCAATGAAACCTCTGTTAATAGTCGATCATGCCGTCGGTACAACAGTCGCTGATATTCTACTCTTCTACACTTATATACCCACGCTTTATTTTGCGATCTCTATCGCAACATTCGCAGTAGCCCCAGGCGCGTCTTCATTACTTTCGACTGATACTGAGCATTTATTACAAATGGGCATTTCGTATTTAAGGCATATGTATTTTGTGATATTAAAACACGAACTACACATTTCCGGCTCAGCGTCATGTGTTTGGGAGATGGGAGAGATATTGTTTTCACGGTTTCGGCACAATCCATACGATTTGCATGATTTATTTATTATTTTACATAATTTATTAATTTAGTTCGGCGCGTGTTGAGAACGACGTTTGCCGCAAAGTCGCACCAGCGTCGTAATTCCCGACTTGGCTACTCGAACCTAATGCCGGACTCGTACCTATTGAATAGGGTCGATCTCAATTGCGGCAAACGTCGTACTATCCATGAGCCTATTTCAAAATTAATAGGTTCGACTGAATTAAGTTCATGGCTAGTTCGACGTAGGCCTTATTGTTACTAAACCGCGCCAGGGCGGGAGTAGTACAAAACGTTAAGTTGTATTGCTCAAGAACAGTTTGCTGAATGAATTGAGCTCCTATAAAGTGCTCCCAAAACCCAACATGTGAACTAGTCTTCCTTAGACAATTTCCGCTGTATTACGCGTAGTTACGCTCAAGCGTGCTCATTTCAAAGAATTGGAAATTTCAGACAAATTATACTTAGCTTTTCCTAGCCTGTGCACAGTATCTACGTACTTCTTGTCCACCACACTTTCAATTGGTTGTGGTCGTACTTGTCGAGGCACGGCTATTAGTTCTGTGATGGTGCAAAATGAACATGCTGTTGAGAAAACTAGTTGACATAATTCTAGTTTATTGATAATCATTCAAGTTGTAAACTGAGTAGTTCTGTCGAGGCATAATTGGAGCTTCATGTGACGTATAAGATAGTTGATCGCGTGCGGGGTTAAACACATTTAATTAGATTAATCCGGGTTGTAAACACCGGAATGTAGTCGCTGAGACGCCATGACATGATCATGAAATCAATAACCCTCATAGTAAGCGTGGTAAATCTAGAAAGACAAATAAGACATTTGTTTAGCCATATACTAAATAAGCATTGCAAGCATTGCTAAAGGTCTAGGACAAAGTATGTGTTTCCGCAGTTTGAATAAGAAGGATATCATTGTAATGTTAAGGCAGATGGTTAGAGCGAACGAATGTGTAAGGTTGTGATCGACGAATAAAGAAAAAGTGAGAAAGATACAGTCCCAGTGTTATTGAACCAGCGCGAGCGGAGATTCTTCTTAACGCAGTGGAGAATTCCGCGACACGTGGTCCTTCGAGCCGGATAAAACGAAGAGAGAATCGATTTACAAGAAATCTGAGAGAAAATGTCGGAGCTCGTTACAAAGAAGAAGGTCCGTGGAGGACATAGAGGCCATGTAACGAAACTGGAAACAGAGGCAAATGGGCTTATTGAGAGTTACGACGGCAGTGAAAGGGATACTCTTATTGAAATGAAAAACGCCTTGACTGATAAACTAGACACGTTGAGACGCTTAGACGATGAAGTTTTGGATCTTTTTAGTGCAGAAGAGAGTGTAGACGAGACGATGATAGTGAACGAAATAGAAGAAGCAGAGAAAGTCAGAACCATGATCCGTAGATTAGTACTAAGGATAAACAAAACGACAAAGGAAACCCAAGTGGAATCTGTTCAAGCCACCAACCCCCATCCAACTTTATCGTACGGGAAGGCGGCGAACGTACACGTCAAGGCAAGACTTCCAAAGCTGGAGGTGAAGAAATTCACCGGCTTGATCCACGAATGGCAGGAGTTCTGGGATTCATTTTCTAGTGCGGTCCACAGCAACGACTCCCTGTCAGACGTGGATAAGTTCTCCTATCTTCGTGGACTGATAGAAGGGCCTGCCAAAACTAGTATCGCCGGGTTTGCACTGACCGCGGCGAACTACGACGCTGCGCTAGAATCGTTACACCGGAGATTCGGGAAAAAGATCGCTATTCAAAGGGCACACATTAGTGAATTGTTGAAAGTGGCGCCAGTTTACGGGGAAAGGGATGTGCAAAGGCTCCGAACACTGTATGACACAGTTGAATCGCACTACCGGGGTCTCGTTGCGATTGGCGTAGATGAAGGAACCTATTCAGGTATTGTGGTGCCATCGATTTTGGAGAAATTGCCCGACTCTCTCAGGCTTACCATCACACGGGGGGAGCAATACATGGAATGGAACCTGGGGGATATGTTGAAAGCGCTCTTACGGGAAGTGGAACTTAGGGAGGATTACCGATTGACTCCCCAAGTACGAGTTGGTACCGGCGATTTCAGGAGGAAAAGCCCAAACACAGCTAGCGCACTGTTCACCAAGAAAGGAGAAGACGGATGCGCATTCTGTAGAGGACACCACCCCCACGAGGAGTGCAAGAAAGTGAAAGACATTACAGAACGTAAGCAGTTAATACGTAAATATGGCAGATGTTTTAAGTGTATTGCTAAGGGACACCGTGCCCGTGATTGTAAGGTAACTGTTACGTGTAAGACCTGTAAGGGTGATCATCATAGCTCTATATGTGAGGGCGGGCCACAACAACCTTCGGGGGGAGGTGATAGTCAGTCAGCAGCTAATGCAGTCAATGCCCCTAGTAGTATGCTCGTGGGGACGGGAAGTAGAATTGCTCTTCAAACTGCCCAAGCCTTGATTAAGGGTGAGAGACAAGGGAGGGTAAGAGTTTTGTTTGACTCAGGGAGTCATCGAACGTTTATTACTGCTAAGTCGGTAAATGCTCATGGCCTAGAGATTGTAAGAAAAGAATGGTTGTGTATCAGTACATTCGGGCAGAAAACCAGAGAATCGGGATTGCGTGATGTCGTTCAGTTTGACGTAATGGCTCTACAAGGCGGCACGGTTTTAAGGATAGAAGCTTATGTTGTACCGGAAATTTCTCACATAAGCAATGAGCACGTAGAGGTCGTCAAAAACGATTTCCCGCATCTGCGAGATCTTTGGTTTTCGGACGTGTGTCAATCTAAGGAAGAACTTGAGATAGATATTTTAATTGGAGCAGATTATCTGTGGGAGTTTCAGAAAGGCGCAACGGTACGGGGAAAACCCGAAGAGCCCGTAGCAGTAGAAACTGAACTTGGTTGGGTGTTGTCAGGCCCCCTGAAAAGGAAAGAGATAGGTGACAAACAGGATGTGTCAGTAAATTTCGTAGCACAGGATAGTGTAGCATCAGATAGAGCCAGGTTAGAGAGTACCGTTAGTAAGTTGTGGGACTTAGACAGTCTAGGAATAAAAGCCAGCGATGAGGTGTACGAGACGTTCGAGAATGACATAGATTTCAATGATGGTAGGTATTCAGTAAAGCTTCCGTGGAAACAAAGTCACGACAAGTTGCCTAGTAATTATGCAAACAGTCTGTCACGCATGAAGGGGCAGATAAAGAGGTTAAGAAAGGAACCGAAAGTACTAGAAGAGTACGATTCTATAATTAAGGAGCAAATTAGTTCAGGTGTCATAGAGGCAGTGACAGAGTTAGAACAGGCGAACACGGTCCATTACTTACCACATCAAGCTGTCATTCGCAGAGACGCGGCGACCACAAAACTGCGAATTGTTTACGACGCGTCGTCAAAAGAAGGTAAGAACGGGACATGTCTAAATGATTGTTTGCATACAGGGCCATCGTTGAACCCCTTGCTGTTCGACATACTTCTAAGGTTTAGGGAGAATAGGGTTGCGCTGATTGGAGACATTGAAAAGGCCTTTTTTGAACATAGCGGTAGACAAGAAAGATCGCGACTGTCTGAGGTTTTTGTGGGTTGATGACGTACATACAAACAACCAAAGTGCCGTTGTGTATCGGTTTTGTCGTGTTGTCTTTGGGTTGAATGCTTCACCGTTCCTGCTAAATGCGACGATAAGACACCACTTAGATACCTTTGCCGAGGAAGATCCTGAATTTGTAAGCCGAATGTTGGAAGGATTTTATGTAGACGATCTGGTATCAGGGGATAGTACAACCAGCAAAGCGTACGCTCTGTACAACAAGGCAAAGGTCAGAATGGCAAGCGGCGGCTTTAAATTGCGTAAATGGAAGACAAACGACCCAGAGTTAAGAGAGAAAATCGGGTTGAGTGAGACGAGCGTGATAGAGCAGGAAAAGGTGAGTAGACTTGACGACGAGGAGACATATGCGAAGTCAAAATTAGAACCGCAAAGCAGATCCAAATGGGAAAAGGTGTTGGGTTTGGCCTGGAATTGCGAGGCAGACACTGTCCACTTCAGTCTTGTACATGTCGCTGACAAAGCAGCAGCATTAGAAGCAACCAAACGCAATGTATTAAGCGTCCTGGCCAGTCTATTTGACCCATTAGGAATAATCAGTCCGGTAACTGTAAGTATGAAAATCCTTTTCCAAGAAATTTGTAGTAGCAAATTAGATTGGGACGAAGAGCTAACAAGAGAAATCAAAGGTAAATGGGATAGGTGGGTCCAAGATTTGTTGCAAACTGAGGAAATCCAGCTCAGTAGATGTCTATACGAGACAAGTGAAGAGAGCGTGACAGAATGTTATTTGCATGGGTTTGGCGATGCCAGTAAAAAAGCGTATTGCGCCGTGATTTACCTTGTGTATCGCACACCAGACGGGGAAGCCCATGCCAGATTAGTAGCAAGCAAAACGAGAGTGGCACCTTTGAAAGAACTTTCAATCCCGCGGTTGGAGTTGATGTCAGCGAGAATACTGGCCCAGCTCATGAACACGGTGCGTAACGCGTTACAGGCACGGGTGAAAGTGGATGGCGTGAGGTTTTGGCTGGACAGCAAAACAGCGCTCAGTTGGATAGAAAACAAGGGCGAATGGAAACAATTTGTGCGCCATAGAGTAAACGAGATTCTCAAGTTAACCAGCAAGGAACAATGGGCACATTGCTCGACTGGAGAGAATCCGGCAGATCTTGGTTCCAGAGGAGTGCTCGCGTCAAAGCTGAAGGAAGATGAGCTTTGGTGGCGTGGCCCACAGTGGTTGTCAGGGCAACCAGGCGAGTGGCCGAAGAGAGCAGAGACCTTTCAAACCCCCGAGAGTTACGAAGAAGAAAAGAAGCCCGCAGCGGCAATGCTGGTAGAAACCAAACAGGCAACAGGCATCGACGCTGTGGTTGACATAAGTAAGTACAGTAAATTGCAAAGGCTTGTATCGGTGACAGCTTGGGTGAGACGATTTGTTGACAATTTGAAGGCAGGCTTGGGACAAGGAACGAAGCGAACAGGTATGTTGGAAATAACCGAGCTAAACAATGCCGAAATGGAATGGATTAAGTCTGCGCAAGAGGATCTGAAGAAACAAACCAACTTCAAACAGCTGGTAAGTGAACTTGGCATAATAGAAAATGGAGGAATTTTGAGGTGCGTTGGTAGATTAATTAATTCAGATCTAGAATTTGATGCAAGAAGACCTGTAGTTTTGCCAAGACAGCACAAGCTGACAAGGTTAATCATAGAAGAAAGTCACCAGAGAGTACACCACAGTGGTATAAGGGCCACGTTAGCTGAGTTAAGGTCAAAGTACTGGGTTCCTAGAGGCAGACAGGTGGTAAAAAGGATCCTCGGCGAGTGCGTTACCTGTAAGAAGCTAATTGGGAAGGCCTACAGCACACCACCAACGGCTGCACTGCCGGAGTTTAGAGTCAAAGAAGCGCCACCATTTTCAAGGGTGGGTGTTGATTTTGCGGGACCTCTATACGTGAAAGGTAAGTCAGGAGAAATGGAGAAAGTGTACGTGGCACTGTTTTCATGTTGCGTGACTAGAGCTGTGCACTTAGAGTTAGTAGAAGATATGTCTGCTGCGGCGTTTAGGCGTTGTTTGAGGAGATTCGCTGCTAGATGTGGCACGCCTGCGCTAATTGTATCAGACAACGCGAAGACATTCCAGGCAACAGAGAAGGCCTTAAATGACTTATTTAATCACCCAGAAGTTAGAGCGGATTTAGAGCACATGAGAGTAGAGTGGAAGTTCAACCTCGAAAGGGCACCCTGGTGGGGTGGATTTTTCGAGAGGATGGTCGGAAGTGTAAAGGAGTGTCTGCGGAAGACATTAGGTAACGCCAGGTTATCTTACGAGGAATTATTAACTCTGCTCGTAGAAGTAGAATGCACACTTAACTCCAGGCCGTTAACATATGAATACAACGAGATAGGCGAAGAAGTGTTAACGCCATTCCACTTAATCTACGGAAGAAGAATCAGAGCCTTGCCAGATGAGATCGTAGAACCAGACGACGTGATGAGTCAGGAAACTTGTAATGCAAGATTTAGATATCTTAGCACCAGGTTAAGTCATTTCTGGAACAGGTGGAGAAGGGAGTATTTGACAAACCTTCGAGAGTTTCATCGTTGTAAGGTAAGAACTCAAGACAAAACTGTGAAGGTGGGAGATGTTGTCGTAGTACACGAGGAAGGAACAAAACGAGGTAAGTGGAAAATGGGAGTAGTGGAGAGCCTTGTAAAAGGGAAAGACAGTGTAATCAGAGGAGCTAAGGTCAGAGTAATTTCAAAGGGGAAACCGACTCACCTATCGAGGCCAGTTCAAAAGCTGTACCCGATAGAAATCAGCAGCGTGACGGAAGAAACACGGGTAAGAAACGCACGCAATCAAGTTGCTGTAAATCCCACAAGAAATGCTCCTCGCAGAAACGCAGCTCTTAATTCTAGATGTAAATCTAAAATAATGCTTGACTCTTAGGCGAGTCAAGGGGGGGAGTGTGTTGAGAAAACTAGTTGACATAATTCTAGTTTATTGATAATCATTCAAGTTGTAAACTGAGTAGTTCTGTCGAGGCATAATTGGAGCTTCATGTGACGTATAAGATAGTTGATCGCGTGCGGGGTTAAACACATTTAATTAGATTAATCCGGGTTGTAAACACCGGAATGTAGTCGCTGAGACGCCATGACATGATCATGAAATCAATAACCCTCATAGTAAGCGTGGTAAATCTAGAAAGACAAATAAGACATTTGTTTAGCCATATACTAAATAAGCATTGCAAGCATTGCTAAAGGTCTAGGACAAAGTATGTGTTTCCGCAGTTTGAATAAGAAGGATATCATTGTAATGTTAAGGCAGATGGTTAGAGCGAACGAATGTGTAAGGTTGTGATCGACGAATAAAGAAAAAGTGAGAAAGATACAGTCCCAGTGTTATTGAACCAGCGCGAGCGGAGATTCTTCTTAACGCAGTGGAGAATTCCGCGACACATGCTGCAAAATTTGCCAAGTGTCAAAGCTTCCCGCGGCTGAACACTTGTCCTTTGCCTGAAGACTCGTGGTGTAGCGAAAGGGTTGACACCGCGGAGAGAGACATTCCTGTACTGTTTATTCCCTCTGATCCTCGCACATGGCTCTCTTTTCTGCGACACGACGTAGCTTCTTTCCAGCACTAAAATCTTCGGCCAGCTCATCAGACTCTGTATTCTTCAGGAACTGTCCAGCCAGCAAAGCTTCCAAATTCGAAGAACCATGCAGTTGCTCTTTGAGGAGACACGGGAGTTTCGGTTTCGCTTACCAGTTCTGTGTCCGACATCATAAATTTAGGTATCAAGGTAGAGAAACGCCTTCGAATGATTCTTACATATTAATCACTCCTCTTTATACACCCTCAACATTATCCCAACGGGATTATATAACTTGTTTATATAACATAACAACATACTGCATTAATTACTACCCACTTGTGACATTCCGTAACGCTACTAAATATATAGAATCGTACAACAGAAGTGAAAAAAGTTTCACTGCTTTCAATTTTTTTTTTTTTTAATTGATAAGTTCAAAATACGGGGCGTCATTGGAAATGTGGAAATATTGTGCATTTTGAGCAAGCTCGTGCGCAATAACGGCAATTCTTCCATTAATTTTATTCCGGTACTGAATTTGCCATTCTTTCCCCTATCTTAGGGATTAAAAATTATTTTAAAATTCCTATTTTTGGTCTGCGTACGGACCCGTTGAATACACTACCATCGTGTACTCGTGGTCAAGATGAAATTAGGGCCAATTTCAGATGGTTCTATCTCCTCTGGTATATATATTTCTCAACAAAAAAAGATATATCCTTAAAGCTGAATCATTCTAATTCAGTTCTGTCTTCAACTATCTATTTTGGCCCGCAAAAAGCCTGCCAGCCAGAATCAAAACTGTCTTACGTATTTTTTTAATTTAAACAATATTTGGGCTTCACATTTGCCCCAAAAGCTCTAAGCTCATCGTGGGACTCACGTGAATTAATTACTACAATTTTGATCATGAAGAAGCACAGAACAAACACAACGAGAAAGGAAAATAAATAAATAAATAAATACTGAAATGACAAGTTACATCTCTCAATTAAAACGTCCATATTGGCTTATGAGAGTCCATATATACGGCAATAAAAATAACAGCATTAGCTTCAAAATTCAAAATTGATAAACCGTTCAGTAAAACGTCTACTCTTTTAGATAAATTAAGTGATGACCAGGCGTTACCGGCATTCTGCATAACAGAGGTAAGCATTGTCGCACGTAGAGCAGCAAAACAAGGGCAGATCATTAAAACGTATTTTGACCAATTCCGCAGGTAGCCCACTAATTGGGTTGTCACGCTAAACCGTTTCACTAAAAGTTATACTTTAAACAGTTCAAAGAGATTAGAAATTGACCATTTCCTCTTCTCCGCGTTCAGTTAGTTTCACTAACACTACATCACCTCAAGATAAAATAGATTTGCATAAGCTATTGTTAGGCTTTTCGCTAAGAACACTAGATGCCTTTGTAATTTTAGAAGATCTGAAGTTTTCTCAATACCCAGGTATAACTTACCGAATAGCGAGAAACTCGCCGAGTTTCAGAGGCCCTGTAGCTTGGAACATATTGCCTAATTCGCTGAAACAGTTGACTAGAATAAGTCATTTCAAATTAGCATTGAAAAAGAATAAGGAAATACTTGGTAATCTAGACTTTAATAAAGAGTCTTGCCTAATTACTAGTAAGGACAGTGCATTTTACTATTGTTACATTACAATTAGACTTAGTAGTTAATAATTTACTGGAGCGCGGTCTTTTTGTCTGGGAAGCCAGCTTGAAATAGATAGCGCGAAATGCTCCTTTTATTCCTTCCACCTGTGTGTTTGGGAAATCACTGGTTTCACTGACATAAGGACTGTGTTCCAGCACAATTCTAGTATATAACTAGTATAAATTAAGATACATTGGGATAAATAGTGATTTTATACTTAGTACTTGTTAGATTTTAATTAGATTTGGTACGTATTTTTAGCTTTAGAGCATATTAGTATAACATTGTGATTTCACGTATTTATAATATATTTTCTTTCATTTTATTATTGTATTTAATGCAGGTCCACATCAGCTTATAGCTGCCTGTCTTTAACCTGCTTTAACAAATAAAGGATGTATGTATGTTGGTCAACAGGTCAACTGCCGGTCACGACAAAAGAACAAGGAAAGTAAACAATTCCAGCTTCATGTACTTACAATAATTCTTTCTACTTTTATTCTATTTTCTCGAATTTCGAGCCTAAACTTAGATCTCTTATGGATCAATTCAAACACACGGCTGTCACGATTCGGCAAATAATGCAAAACACCCTGAATCCAAGTTAACAGTATAAACAATAGTAGAATACTTAAAACGATCAGAAACATGTACTTTTGCTCTTCAAGTTCACAAAAGAAATCACGTATATTTGTGAAATTGACCAGTTCGCATTTCGTCGATGAAGATTTTGGTGAGATATGTTTTTGAATCACTCAGCCATCGTGGGATTGATGTAACTCTACATGCAGTTTTATAGAATATCTCAGGTTGTCTCCCCTAAACGCGTTGTGCTTCCTCGCGTCTAATTATTCTTTTGGCATAATTTCCGAACAGGAAAATGTTTAAATTATACCCATTACGACCACAATATGTTGACATAAGTCTGTGACCATAACAAATGTAATTTGAGTCTCGGAAGCGTGACGTACCCGCAACTTGTCTTCTGTCATAATAAAGAAATCGCTACAAACGTACTTAACCCTCATTAACCGTTTCTATGATCAATTCTTAATTCTCGAAATACATTTTTCAGGGGAACAAGGGGAGGGCTTACTTGAAGACTGTACTGAGAGGAATCTTCATTTCCCAAGACTGCAGTGAAATCAAATGCCTTATATGGTACCTGTTCATTTCCTCCTTTTTGGCGATCACCTATATAACATGGGGTTATGGGCTCCTGTGCACTATGACGTCATAAGCTACCCACAAGCTAGGGTAAAATGCGGTGGTGGTAAAAGGAGGAATGACTACCGTGCCAGGGATGGTGCAGCCGGAGGGGCTGGGGGAACTCAATGGCAATGTTTAGCCCCCTCCCCCCTCCCCACGTTTTTTAGCCCCCACTTGAAACCCTGCGTGCGGGATAAAAAAAAATGTTCGCGCCATTTTTCCCACCCTTTAGTTTAGCCTTTGTTTTGTATCTCCCACTCAGTGAAAACTCGTCGTTTACTTGTGAGCCCTATCCTATGGCCCTGTTTACATGAACCCTGGTTGGATGCCAACCTAGGTTTGGTCATTGCCCAACCTCGTGACCAGGGTCTTCTCGGTCAGATCCAAGATGGCGGCTACTCCGAGAGAAGACCCTGGTAAACCCTGAACTGTCACGTATTCTGATTAGCTCTTCGATTATGACACAAGGATTGTTCTAACGATGCTTTTTATTGGCCAAACGGACTGAGTCCAGAGAGATGAATTTGTATATAGATTCGATTGCCCAAATTTTATCAATAAAACGATTTTAAATAACCTTAAAACACGTTGTGTAGGTAGAGCAATAGATGAAGTGCATTACTGGATAGTTTTCTGTTAAGTTTCATCAATGAGAAAGCCAGGAGAAGCCGTTAAATCTGAACATGTGCTCTCAATCTCTTCGCTTCAACGCTAACAGAAAATGAACGGCTTTTTAGGATTCTCTTCTAGCTTAGATACATCCTGGTAGCTTTGTGATACTCTTCCACTGTTTCTTTATCCAAGTAAACTCCATTTCGAACTGTTTAGTAGACCTGTTTTCACTTCATCGTTCGCCGCGTGGAAAAACCGTTAATCGCATCTCGCTCACTCCAGATTGGGATACCTGGTTTGTAGGCACGTGTTAACATTTCCATATTTAGCTTGGCCGCCATATTGGATGCCCATATCACGTGATTAAAATCTCCAGGATTTCTGGAGATTTTTGGTCACCTGATTCAGCGTTTACCAGGGTCTTCTCTCGGAGTAGCCGCCATCTTAGATCTGACCGAGAAGACCCTGGTCACGAGGTTGGTCATTGCCAAGGTCTGACCTTTCTTCAGTCAATCTTCCGCCGTCAACCCGCCATGCCGGGTAAGCCGGACGCTTCGAGCCCAGGGTTAACCTAATTCGAAAGGTTGAAAATTTCCAATCCCGGTCAGGTCACCGGGATCACGTAAACAGGGCCTGTTTGGAGATGCAATGGTTAGTGTAAGTTTTATGGTTTGGGTTCGGATTTGAGTTAAGGCTTGTATTGATCGATTGCTGTATTATATGTCAGTCGCAATGTTGACTTCATTAGAAGAAACGAACATGTACTGAGTAGGGTGAATATAAATTAACTCAAACCGTAATCCTAACGTTAAAACTTACCCATTTCCAAAACGACGATAAATGAGTGCTTACTGATTGGGGAATACAAAAAATATGGGGATACACATATCATTGCGACAGCAGCAACCCGAAAGAAAGAATCACTTACGCCCTTTTTGCACACAGCCCTTCAATTGATATATCATGGAATGGACCTTTTGCGGGAATGCAATCACATGGTTGTACTAGATGTAAACAAATCTTAATTCATATATTTAAAGGCACTTGTACGAGATCGGTAGTGTTATTAGCAAAACCTGTTTGTAAATGCTATTTTCCACCTCCAATCGATTGTCGATCTTGCCATCCAGCATCAATGGCAACGTCTTTCCCATGAAGATCACAAGCTCAATTCATTCATTAACAAAGTATTATACCAGCACATGACTGTTTCCTGCAAAAGGCCTATTACAACTGCTCCCAGTATTATAATAAATCAACTTCACATAACACTGTCTCTGAACTCTCAATAGTAATTGAGATATTTTTGTGTGTGTGTATTTTAGAAAACAATTATTTTTAGCAGGGTTTACCAACCCATACTGTCCCCATTGATATATTCCGTTGCTATGCAACACCGTTGCTATGCTCGCAGGAGCAGATGCGATTTTGACTTCTGGTTTATGCTAGCCTGAGAAAACAGCTAGTTTTCTCAGGCTAGATTTATGCGTGTCCACCGGCCACCCGATAGTTTTAATACTTACACATGTTTATAAGTTTTATTCGTGGTTTACCTGAAAGGTTTTCATGAATGAATGAAGTAAAGTGTTCAAACGTTGGAGCAAGCCGTAGCGGGTGCTTTTGTCGCGTAAAAATGAAAAGCTTGGTTTGTCGTGTGAAAGAAAATAATACTTGACAAGAAACTCAATCCGATAATTTCGAAGGAATCGTTCAGGACTCGAAAGGCGCCTAACTGTACTTGAACCTAGAGAAAAGGAAATAATTAATAATTTGTACCGAGCAAAAAGGTAACGGCAAGCGTACGGCGCCGCCAACACAGTGAGTGAAATCACTCAGGAAATCGCCGATGAATGGGAAAGCAACTTGTATTGGACTTTCAGATGTAGCCGAGTTCTTCCCGCTGTTGATAGATTGAAAGAACATCTAGTAAATAGTATCTATAGTTGTCAAAGATATAGAACCCTAGCTGAAATGGATGCTTCCAGCGAGAACATGGCTTCTAAAAACACGAAGAAAAGTACGGCCACTCAAGAAGTCAAGTGATTTTCAACTCAAATCTTCCACAAACATGCATGCACACTTTTCTCTCCAGATAATGCTTTCGGGTTCCTGGTAAAGTTGTGGTTGAATCTCGGTGCAACTAATTAAAATACAGGTCAGTTTTCATCCTTAAAAAATATTTTTGATGTCGGAAAACAAACTGTCGTGAATGCCAGGAGATTCAACTTCAAGTGAAAGTTGTCGAATCTTGGCCCAATTATAACTTGATTTCTATTGGCTCTTCGGTTTTCCGCGAAATGGGTTCATGGCATGTGCTCCAGACAGTCCGAAGCGGCGAAGCTCATTGCAGACAATTAAAGTGCCCCTACGATCAAATTTTGACATATCAATTTTTTCTCATATTCGTAAAGTAGAGTGGCTATATTATTACCAGTTCAAACCGTTTTTTCGATACGACGACGGGAAGTCTTGTTTTTTGAACTCCGAATCTTGAATTTTACATCCGCCATTACGCGAACCCGTTCCTGTGGGCGAGGAAGGCCTGGTCATTTTTTAGCGTACGTGACGTCATACACTTAAGGTTATCGTATACCTTCAGGGTACTGTTCCGGATAGAATTAAGTAGCGTCTCGAATATTTGTCGTATTTAGATAAATTATACCTCATTTAAAGCCTATAAAATTGGCTCCAACGATATACCTAAGGTTTGTAATTTTGATAAAAGTGCGATTTTTAAATAAACTTCTTTTCCGAACAAGCGAATTAGTTTCCAAGAGCTCCAACTCCACGGCAATTTAATGAATTTAAGATCTGTTTGCTTTTCTGGACTCTCACAGACCTTGTTTACTAAACCGTGTCGGCGATTGTGGAAATTCGAAGCCGTTCTGAAGATATTTTGGTCTTCGTGAAACTGCTAACGCGAATCCAAGTATAGATGCGGGAATCGCTCTCAGCGCCTCTCTTTTAAAAATTTAAAAAAATCGCCGACACGGGTTTTTTAGCTGATATAAATTGCGAACAATCTGTGAAAATTTGAAGTAATTCGCACAAATTCGCGTCGAGTTGGAGCTTTTTTCAAACTATGTTTAGAACGAAAATAGAAAGTCAAGAAAACGCTCTGAAATTAGCCGGCCGGCGAGACTGATTCTTTCAACCAGTGACTGGGAAACGGCAGGTACAAAATGCAGACTGAAAAATGCAGACTGCAGACTGGAAAATGCAGACTGGAAAATGCAGACTGGAAAATGCAGACTGGAAAATGCAGACTGGAAAATGCAGACTGGAAAATGCAGACTGGAAAATGCAGACTGGAAAATGCAGACTGGAAAATGCAGACTGGAAAATGCAGACTGGAAAATGCAGACCGGAAAATGCAGACCAGACAACATCTATCGGTCTGTAACAGGACGACTCTGCAAGGCTTTAGATGACTTAGATCCTTATTTTTTTGGGTTATACACGTCTTATGCGGGGTCTTGCTTTTTTCTTGACTGCATGCCGGCGCCAGCCACGCCGTGTATGCGAGCCACGCCGAATACGAGCCGCCTTTTCATGACAATATTTCCTTAACAAACAGAAAGGAAAAGCTATGTATTCCGACGTATTTTGAATTATTTACTTCCTTTTTAATTACGTTCGTATTTAGCCGGGTCCTTTCTTCGTTAAATTGATTCAGTCCCATCTTCTTCTGTCCGCCATTTAAAATTATTGCTATGCACAGGAAGCCCAAATCAACCTCTCCAATTATATATAAATTGTTCTTGGAGGGGCTATTAAATTAAGTCAATTAAGGACTTTCTTGAACTTTCTTGTCTATTAAATTAAAACGATCGTCCTTTACCTGTGAACTTAAGCCACAAACTAGTCCTCAACACTAAACGTCGTTTTCCTGGGCGCTCAAGCTTGAAACGTTTTTCAGTTAACGGTTAACGTTGACGGGGTATAAAGTCGTAGGGCCTAGGGTTAGTTCATGTGACGTTTTAATAAACCTCCTTTTGAGAACGAGTGCTAACTCTCTTATCCACGTTTCAAAGACGGATCTAAGACCTAAAAAAAAATCGGCCATAGGTATTGCTCCGTGAGATCTGTTGCCGTGCGGCCAGTCACCCATGATCCAACAACAAACCTCGCCCAATCCGTATAAAGTGGACACCCCAGCAGAATAATGCCATTACTAGAACGATTATGAGTATTATGTTGCAATCAATTAACTTCACACCGGTGTTAGCTTAGAACTTTTCCGCAATTCGCTTTATCGGTTTATTTGATACAGTTCTAGAGCAATTACAGTATTGTAAACAGCGCTGTAAAGTAAACTGTCATCCAAATAATCTTGTGTATTGTATAAAGATACGATCAAGGACTTTGACCAGCCACTGAGAGTTCCAGAAGTTAATTCTGTACATGGTGCGATGGAACTTGCTAAGAAGTTGCAGACTTCTCTGACTGGCAAGGAAAAGAGCGACTGTCTCAAGCCGGCGTTGCATGCGTCAATGATATCTTGGTGGACATGCAACTCAAGTCTTTAAGCGCAATGAAGCAGTCTTCCATTTGCAAATATATCTTCTAATTCTTGTGTGTACAGATTTATGTACCGACATGAGCTCACAATGATGACGACATCATATCCCTGCAGCTGTATTCCCGGGGGGGGGGGGGGTACTCCTTTATATGGGCTATATGGGTACATGTGCCGCGGGATAGGGTATGGTCAGTTGAGCTGCCGAAGTCTGCGATAGGGTATCCTTTTTACGGTTTTGGTCTGGAAAGGGTATGGATTTTGATATACTTGTCGTTGACGCCATGCTAAGCGCTCTATCGACTACACTACAGCTTAAAATACCATATTAATACAAAACAACGGCTTTCGTAGTGTAATTGTAATTAAAAACTGTTCGGTATCTGGACTCATTGATACATGTATCTAATGTCATGCTGTGTAAACATCACAAGATCACGTCTGGGATAGGGTATTGATTTTTTGCTTCAAGTCTGGGATAGGGTATGGTAAACGGCATTTTTAGGTCTGATATATGGTCAGGGTTTTGAGGTCCCGCGGCACACCCCTACCCAAAACTCTTCTGAGTACCCCCCATGGTCTTTATTGTAGCTCCCGTAAGCGGACACATCCCATATTCCACAAGTGTCCGCTTACGAGAACTATTTCCGTAAGCGGACAGTTCCAGTTACGGACCCAAGGGTGTCCGCTTTACCAATCAGGAAACCCAAATTTATATGTAATCGGAGAGGCTGCTTTGGGCTTGCTGTGCATAACAATAAATCAGTTTAAAATGGAGGACAGAAGAAGATGGGACTGAATCAATTTAACAAAGACAGGACCCGGCTAAATACGAACGTAATTAAAAAGTAAGTAAATAATTCAAAATACCTCGGAATACATAGCTTTTCCTTTCTGTTTGTTAAGGAAATATTGTCATGAAAAGCTCGTATTCGGCGTGGCTCGCATACACGGCGTGGCTGGTGCCGGCATGCAGTCAAGAAAAAAGCAAGACCCCGCATAAGACGTGTATAACCCAAAAAAAATAAGGATCTAAGCCATCTAAAACCTTGCAGAGTTGCCCTGTTACAGACCGATAGATATTTCTTATTGATTTTGTCTGGTCTGCATTTTCCGGTCTGCATTTTCCAGTCTGCAGTCTGCATTTTTCAGTCTGCATTTTGTACCTGCCGGACTGGGAAATGTCACAGTCAAAACTTCCCACAACAACACGTGTGGCTACTTTTCCCATACAAACCTTCACGCGAACTAACATATGTAGTAAGAAAGTGTACCATTTTCCCGCTTTGAAAAGCAAACAAAACGTTTTGAATAGAGTTTGTGCATTGTACAGGACTGTAGCAATTTATATAACGAACCACAAAGCTGGCATTTCGCTTACATGAATAATTCAAGCTTTTAGTTGAGTACCAAGAATACGGTTTGTAATTCTCTTCAAGCCTCATGCAAGGATGGTTTGTGTACGTTTTGAGGACAGAAGCTTCTCCATAATTGTTTGTATCACATGGAATAGCCGGTAAGACCGTACTAGTATAGATTGACCGAAAAATAAGCGGCTACGTTTGCTGAGAACATAGTTTATCGTAAATAACTCATATTGCTGTTTCCTATAAACAGATAAACCTATCGATGTAGTATGCCTTTAATTTACTGCTAATTTTATTTTCAAGCAATAAACCACAGAAGAAACCACCAATATTATTTCATGAAGTACCTTGTTTCAGTTGTTTGTGTGTCAAACAGAAACGGGGGGCGCGAAGTTTGGTTCTGTGATAGCCACTGTAAAAGCTGCAGATCAGTCAGTTTCAATACATTGTTTTAGTCTCTAGTAAATTCTTATCATTCACGATTTCATGTTAGACAAGAGAGCGATTTAATTGTATTTTAGAATGTAGATTCGCCGGAAAATCTATTGCCGGGACACAGATAATTCTCGATCTCTGTCATTTACGAACTAGCAATCCGGGTTTCACTATAAACAATGAACAAACTTAGGACTTATAAACTGCTGATCATTACCTTAGTGATTTCTCCGCTGAATTCTCCCTGTAGCCCGGATCCAGTAACAGCACAACCTGAAAGCCGAACCAGGGAAAATACCCTGGTAAAAATTACCCCCAAAAGATAAAAAACCTCTGCTAGCTAGCACTACTTACTGGCAGGCCACTTCCCAAGCGATTTTAGCGACTATTCATTCGTCCAGCTTTCCACGAGATGGATTTGGACTTGATCTCAACTCGGTCGCCAGCGGCTCTATTTCTCCCTAAATCATCAACATCCGGCAATAAATTTAAACAGAAAGACACATTACTATGTTCTGAAGAATCTGATGCAGATTTTAGGTCGTTATTTACTAAACCACAGCAAAATTCGCAGTGTGAGTTTGTCGACAACATAAGAAGAAATGTATGGGTTCGAAGCAACTTGAGAACGATGCGTTAAGTGTATGACGTCACATACGCTAAAAAATGACTAGGCCTTCCTCGCCCACGGGAACGGATTCGAGTAATGGCGGACGTGATTTTGACGGTAAACTCCCTTTAAAATGTGTGGTCTAATTGGCCCCATTCAAACTTTTTTCACTGATTTGGATATTTCTGCCACTGTTTGTTCTTATGGAATACAAAAAAGTGGCAAAAGAAATGGTCAAATTTCGTCGTAGTGACACTTTAAGCTAGCTCTTTGCAGACTGGAGTATTAAGCCAAGCCCCAAAACTGGGCATTGTCGGAGGAAATAAGAGAAAATGCACATCCTGTTCGACCAATTATTGTAGACTTTACTGCAACAACAGTTCTGCGACTATTTCACGACCACAAAACAGGCACTTTTGCGCGTGCGTTAATTTCTTCACTTCCGATTTCTAAAAATCCTAAACATTTTGCGCGCTTTCACTAAACACCAAACTTTTTCCCGTTAAAATGTTGTTGACCACGTTCTCCACAAAATCGAGCATGAATTTTGGAAACCGACAATAAATGCCAAAGTTATGGCTTTTCATTCGCCAAAAAAATCTTAAAATTGGACTAAAAAGTGTCGTAAAAACTTAATTTTTTATCGTAATGGCAAACGCATGCTCCGTGTTATGCGCCTTAATTCGTAGGTTCGGAAAATATTCATAAATTACTAGTAGATCAAAAATCCTTGGAAGGTGATGACGTCATCATGACGTTACTTGATGACGTCATCAGACTATAATACTTTACCCTAGGAGTCACCTTGACAATAATTATTGCCCACTCTTTAATTTTCCGGGTTTTGGCGAGGCTGCAAACTTTCCCTAGCAACGGCCGATTTAAATATATCAATGGGCCCTTAAGCTGTTTACATTTGAGAGAAATTTCCTCCGCGATGGACTTTCTTTCCCGAGTCTCCGCCATCTCGTTCTGTCAATAAATTAAGTGTCCCGCAGTGTCCCGCAGTGTCCCGAGCGATATCGAATCTGATTTGTTGACCCTGTCACGTGTTGAGTCAACTCGCGACATAAAAAAGAAAACAGAAAAAGAGAAACACTTGCGATTCTTGACTCGTGGCCAAAAGCCTGGCCCGAATAATTACGCGAGTCTTCAAGCCGACTTGGTTCCAGATCCCCTAACGGTTTTTCTACCGACCATCCGATACTTTATTGGGATGGCCTAAGTAAATCCCCTTTCACTCATTCCAAAATCAAGTGGGTTTTGCTAGTTTGACCCGCATTGTTTAGAATCTTCAAATAAGAATGAATGACTACAAGATGCCATTTTACTCGGTCAGGGTATAAGGCGGAATGACTTCTGAAATGACCGTGGCGGAATACAAAAAAATAAGGATTATCCTATCGGTGTAACAGTTTTTGAACCCGTACGCATAGCTATCAACCTCGGTTCAGTGTGAGTTGACACGAATGGGGCGGCCGTCTTAGTAGTTGATCAACCCATCAAACCTCATGCATGTGACGTAATGCGATTAGCCCTAAACACCATAAACCCTCGATTAAAGTTAGGTTTAGTTTGAGGTTAAGGTTAGGTATTATGGTTGGTAGGAATATGACTTCATAAGTCCTACACACGTAATAATTGTGCTATGTATTTCGTAGTAGGTCCGAAAATATCGTTCCTTCCTTCCTTGTTTAAAGTCTATTCCGATTATCCATGTCACATGCTGTCAATCAGAAACGTCTAAGAATTATCGCAGGGGGAGGGGGAATCCCTATATGGCACTGATGGGAATGCTCGTCCTACCTTTTAGTTAGGGTGTTTAATTTGAAACGTCCACAGTTGTGGTTACCGTGGTAGGTATTACTACATTGTACTTGTCCTGGCTTCGCGTCTTGTTATATATTTTCACGGTTAAGTGCATTTGGATAACATGTTAATTATTGGGTATTGGTATTGGTCCCCCCCCCCCTGGGGTTCTTATACATTTACATTGAACTACAACTGTTTCAGAGTCTGTCATGTCGCTGTTGGATCAATTCCCTCCACCTATATCAACAGCCCTCCTCATCACCCATCCCCTAGTCTTTAGGGAACTTATAATTAAGCAACCAGGACGGCAGTGACGATGGGATGTAGAAAAGTGTTTTCTGCCGAAATTTGGAGTTTACTCTTTCCTTTGTTCGCCTTTAATTGTTCCTCACAACCAGATTTTCGAAAAATATGATGAGTATAGAGTTCCGTTCACGCCGAACAAAAAACGGATTGATAATCTTTCTTGCGTTCATAAAATTTGGGGGTTTTACGTTGTGTTTTTGCAGACAACGGTTGAAATGTAGGCGACTGCGTGCATTTTCATGTGCAGTTATTGAATTTTGTAATTAAGGCGATTGTTTTATGCCGTCGTCCTAGACGTTGCGGTCGTGGCTGCTTAAGTTCCATTTTATCAAGTTCAGAGGCTTCTGTGGTCAGTACCCGAGTGCATGCTTCAACAGAGATAAATGTGAGGAGTTAAAGGAAAATCTGGAACGGACAATGAGGGACACGGAACGTGTATGGATGGAAGGTAGGCTGTGAACCACAACAAAATGATAGACAGATAAAAACAATGGAACACGGCCCATCAGTTTACGGTATAATCTATTTTTAGAACGGCGCTCAAACTACTTTCGTGGGTGAAAAACAAATGGCATTCATGTTTCTTTTATAAACACAAAATTAGTCAGTATGTTATTAGAACAAAGGTTTTCATGGTTTGGACCAATCAGAGTTGCTCGGTCAGTTAATTAGGTGCAATACGATTGGTTATCGATTTAGTCAGTATGTTATTAGAACAAAGGTTTTCATGGTTTGGACCAATCAGAGTTGCTCGGTCAGTTAATTAGGTGCAATACGATTGGTTATCGATTTAGTCAGTATGTTATTAGAACAAAGGTTTTCATGGTTTGGACCAATCAGAGTTGCTCGGTCAGTCAGGTGCAATACGATTGGTTATCGATTTAGTCAGTATGTTATTAGAACAAAGGTTTTCATGGTTTGGACCAATCAGAGTTGCTGGGTCAGTTAATTAGGTGCAATACGATTGGTTATCGATTTAGTCAGTATGTTATTAGAACAAAGGTTTTCATGGTTTGGACCAATCAGAGTTGCTCGGTCAGTCAGGTGCAATACGATTGGTTATCGATTTAGTCAGTATGTTATTAGAACAAAGGTTTTCATGGTTTGGACCAATCAGAGTTGCTGGGTCAGTCAGGTGCAATACGATTGGTTATCGATTTAGTCAGTATGTTATTAGAACAAAGGTTTTCATGGTTTGGACCAATCAGAGTTGCTCGGTCAGTCAGGTGCAATACGATTGGTTATCGATTTAGTCAGTATGTTATTAGAACAAAGGTTTTCATGGTTTGGACCAATCAGAGTTGCTCGGTCAGTTAATTAGGTGCAATACGATTGGCTATCGATTTAGCGAGAATCGTTTTGTAAAAATAGTTTTACCGTAAACTGTGGCCAAGACCAAGTATGAGATATCGAGACATCTGGTTATGGATTTCCGGTTATGTTCACATTTTCTATCTGATCACTCGTAACCGAGATTTTGTGGTTGGAATTTGTTTTTTCTAACAAAAATACATGTTTAATTATTCGTTATCGATCTAACTTATTTCTATTCTTACGTGTCGAAGAATTATAATACAAATTATGAATATTTATAGGAGCGAGGATACATTTTCTATGAACAGCAAAGTAAGAAAATGCTTTCCTGGACAAAACGAGGAAGGATTTTCATGACAAAAACAGAGTCTATCAATGATATTACTACTATTCTTTATTTCATGTTACATTAGATTATGTGGTTACATAACGTATTTCTATTCCATCCTATAATTGTAAATCACGCAAGGCTGCGCGAGATATTCAAATACATGTCACACATTAATATGATCTAATGGCAAACTACACTGCTAACCCGGGCCTCATCAAGTTGCAGATTGTCAGCAATCTGTTTATTGCTGAGCTTCAGCTTCTTCAAGTTACACACTTGTTCATGCTCTCTGGGTGTCAGAGCCGTGGAGCATTTTTTGAGCAGTGAAGCCACTTTGTCCTCTGGAATAGACAGCTTCTCGGAGATGGCTGATGCCGCGTGACCCTGTCTCTTTAGATCACAAACTCTCTGGTTCAGAGTGCCACTGTTCATTGTACAGTCGGTGCTGAAGCCCTGAAGCGTCGCCGCCTTTTGCACGATACCCAAAACATCCTGTTGTGAGGTGTAAGGTAGGCCTGTCTTTGTGGTACACTGGTCTGAGTTACCGGGAAAGTTTCTGTTACCCTCTTGATACAGCACCTCAAAGGTATCCGTACCCTCTCGACAATAGCGAATCACGTGACCAATAAGTTTTATCTTAAAACAACAAGAGGAAAGATATATTATAACAAATATTATACACATTAAATTGTAACATTTATCATACGACTTGGAGTTGTCAACTGCAAATACGGACAGAACGAGAGCAGATATGCGAGCGTACTGCACGGTCCATAAACCGGCTTTCATCGGTATAACACTTGAAAGATTTTGCAAGCACGCGAACAAATAAAAATGGGGTGGAGGAGCCAATCAGTTTTCATAGCACGCGCGCACTCGATAGTCGAGAGTTTCTAGAAAACTGTAAAACAGTTTGCACTCCGCTTCGATCGGAGCTGTGAAGAAAATACGTTTTTGTGATGCTGTTAACAATTCGTTTTACTAGAGGCTGCGCGCAGCCTGTACTCGGACCGTATGGATAACTAATTTAATAGCTAGTTTTGAACCCTTATCTTAATTTGCCTGCATAAATCTGCCTCCGATATCATGTTTTGAGACGTTCTAACTTCTGCATTAGACCTGCTGGGGCAGAACTGTTCTTTCCGTTGTCGTCACTGCTTGGATATGCTCAGTTTTGCTCTGTTTTTGCTCTGTTTTGTCATTTGCAAAGCAAGAATTGCAGTAAACTATCAAAGGATTCATATATTTTTGGGGTCAATAAACGTTCCTGTACAACAATAATAAGGGAAGTCAAAAGGTAAATAGAGTACCGAGGTCACACGCGTCGGTACGGTCACGGCCTTGTAATCCGGCTGAGAAACTCATTTATTCCACATCGATAACACGGTGTTGGACCTATTATGCAATTTCTCACTTGTGAAACCGAAAAAAATGACACAGAGCCCATTTTAAGATTCGGACTCGCTTATTCGGTCTGAGTAATAATCAATTGTTAGAAAAGCACTTTTCCTATCATTACACATTGAACGAGCTGGTCGCAGTGTGGAAGAGCATGTGATCGAGTGCGTCTCTGCTGAGGGAAGTCAAAAGAGTGAACAAGCCAGGGAAGCAATGTACGCCGTCACAAGGATATCTAGGAGACTCGGTGTTGGATAGATGACTCAAATGTTGCACTAAAGATCGTCCTGTGTAACATGCCAGTTGCCGTATCAATGTCGTGCTAAACGTTGTCTCGTCGTCGTTAAAAATCGTTGTGTGTAACATCACTTTAATAGTTTTAAGTTTTGATATAAATGTGTTAATTTGATGATGTTACTTGAAGACAGTAATATACTATACACACTTGCTACTTTCCTCATTCGTAGAAGGTCTGCTGTGTTGTGCTACATGTATTTGAGATGACCTACCTTATTCTTGTAACAGTCCATTGTATATTCCACTGTAGCCACACCATCAAATAGTTCCGTTAGCAGACTGACAGTTTGTCCAGGTTGTGCGTTGTCTATATTCGATAGGAAATTGTTGAGCCGTGTAACAGCTTGGCGTAAGTCAGGGGAGTTACCCATTGCACTTTCTGCGAGATCTTTTATTCCGTTTAGAGCCTGTTTGAGCTCCTCTCCTCTCACCTTCGGGTTTACCTCAGTTTTAAACTGTGAGTATAAAAATAAAAGGATCGCAAACATTAAGTGAGGCGAAAGACACTGGAAACTGGATCTCTTCCGTGCGATGGAAAGTTGTTGGAAATATGTTGGAAAATAGTGGGAATTTAGAATTTCCATGGTTTTGCACACTTCTTACAGATGGAAATATGTTCGAACTACCGTCCAAATTTTGTTGGAGACTCTTATTTCCATCCCATAGAAGAGGTCCAGCTTTTCTAGTGAGACATTGTAAATGATAATAGTCTAGAAGAAGAAAATCCACAATGTATTTAACAAATTAATATTCAAATTTCCAAGCATGTGATTGCCTAATGAGCGTGCATTATAGGAAAACAAAGCACCTAGATTCTCTCTTATCGACGGGAAGGGAGTGATACATGTGAGCATGTGAGCCAGCCCTTCGCTTAGTTACGTGTTTGGACGGCTTGGAAAACCTCATTGCAATCACATATTTAACAATGAAAATGCAGACAATTACTAGAATGGTAACGGCAGGTTTGAACTCTGTCTACTGTGTGACAGAAGATATATATTTTGAGGCGAACATTTGCATAATCGCTCGTTGCAAATGGCTGATTTGCAAGCGCTGGAAGTACAGTCAACTCAACAAGTCAACACGTGTGGTTGTGATCAAACGTTTCTACAACACTCTTAGTAGTCTTATTGAAGAAATGGCTTTATTTCCGAGACCTTACTCTGTCAATAAGAGGAGAGAATGAAGCGAGAATTCAGTGGATGGTTCGAAAACCATTTTGATTTGGAAAATGTCTGCATCGCCGGAGCCGAGCACATGGTCGTGGAGGCCGGTTTCAAGATTTCAATTCACCGGAATTCTGCAGGTTAGTCATTTTCGAATGAAAGAAACTACATGTATTAAAGAAAGTAGGCTGTCTAGAGAAACGTTTTCAAGTTAAAATGTACAATCATACTGATTCAATGGAGCTGGCAAGGCGGCTTCGCTTTGTCTTTGTTTTCATTCCGTCAACTTCACTGACCGATCGCCAAACTGAGTAAATTATTCTTTGCAAAGTTCTCTACTTAGTTGGATATTAAAGTCCTGTTTTCATTCATTGTCTATTGAAATGGTATTTCTTTATGGAGACATTTACCGGAAAATGATTTTATTCATCCGGAATATTTGACTTCTTCATGAAATTGTTATTGACAACTGATTCAGTTCAATTGAAACTCACTGCTGACATGACATTGTTCTCAGTTTGAATATTAAAGGTTAGAGACTTATGTTTATGCCGCTTTATCGGCAAATACAGTCACTTACAAACTCAGTAACTTCGTTCAAGTAATCCTTGACGTCCTTGTCTGTAGTGTCCGCTTCTCTGTCTGCTTCTATAAGTTTATCGAGTGCTTTCTTGGCTTCGTCTCGTTTCTTTTTGCATCCAAGCACAGTGGATACAATATTGAAAATATCGACTCCTGCAAACAAATAGGATTTCAAAACTATTGTAAGCAACTGCATGTAAGCTAAAATTTCAGAAAAGCACACTCAGTATGGAATGTTGTCAACAAAATATTGTAAATAGGCCTGGCGCAAAAGGCAAACTGTTTTGCCTGAAGAAGGACTAATGATTGTAATGTAAGCAGGATTTTGTATTCCACGGTGGTAAGTATACCATTATTCATGTTTACAGTAGGTGATGAAACACCCCTGCCTGCTTTATAATGCTGTATGTTGATGTAATAGTATAGCGTTGTACTTGTCTTGGTGTATTATCAATAGGATGTTAATGCACAGTCATCAATCTCTACTAACGTGCAGAATAGTAAGCCGGTGACACAATATATCTCTTCATAAAGTTACGTGTACAAAGCAGTTATCTCACCGATCCCTACAACAGCCAAAACGGCGCCCGCTCCCTTGAGGAATTTCACAGCCTTCAGGGCTCCACTTGTACGTGACGCGTACCTCAAAGCCGCTGTTGACTTCAAATGAGCCTTGATGATGTCATCAGTAAAGCCGAGCAAATTCTTTGCCTTTGGTGCCGCTTTAAGTAGTTTATCGGCGTACGAAGACTTCAGGGCAGTGTATATCTACAATAAATGGATGTATTAACTGGATTTTAATGGCACTACGTATTTTGTGTGGTTTATTTTCAACTGATTCTTATGAGGTTTGTTTCAATAAATGCTTTCAAGACAGGCGTTAGTTACAATCTCATTCAGTTCGTCTATTTCAAAGTGAAAACCAAATGTATAAAGATATATCTAGTATATAAAGATATGATGTTTTGAAGGCAAGCTGTCATAAGTCATGTCTCTGCTTTATTGTTCACTTATCATCCTGTAAATTAAAAGCCATGCAAACATCACAATCATATTTAAAGTTTCAAACACAGATTATTAATATATATATAGAGGTTATTGGCTTGACAATAAAAGTTTTATGTCCTACCCGTATTGGTAATGTAACACTATACAAAGCACATGGTAAGCACGTGCACAATGCATGCGGAGTGGGAGTCAATTATTCACACCCCCTACAGGAGATTACAATACAGCACGAGGTCCAACTCTTGTGAGATCAGTCTTTGCTGCTTACGCTCGACCTAACAGCTTTGTCATTTTTCAATCCTCCTCCTTCTCCTCCTCCCCATGGTCCGTGCCACCTTCTTACTTGTGTTAAGGGTGCTAAGGCGCTTTTAAGTCCCCACCTTTGCTGGGCAAATTATATTTTTCTAAAAATAAGATCTGTAATGATACAAATATTAATGAGTTATTAAAGCGGCTATGTGCTCAAAATTTGCACATAGCCAGATTAATCCAACTCAGTAGTTTTGTGTTTTCTGTCCCGCAAACCGAGCTCAACATTGACAGCAAGTCCATCATATATAATCACAATTCAGGGAAGGACATAAAATACATTACGGTATAGCACTTACTAACCCCAAGAGATGATTTACCTTACTTATCTTGTAATGCTTGAAGCTCTTAGTGACTATTGGCCCAACAGCTGTGAGAAGGACTGGACTGAATGTCTGCACGACGGACTCGGCGTTTTTAAAGATATTAACGAACTCGCCATCAATCTTCTCCAGTGACCACTCGGCTGCCGCCTGCTCACTCACGCGAACTTTTGCCTTAAAAAAGTAAATATGTAAAGTTTCATGGGATATGATGTGTCTAGTTTGATATTTTACGCCCTCTTATTCCCTTCATCTCAGTCTACTTTTTGGATAAACATTGTCAGAAATCTATTCCATTGTGGGCGTTGTGTTAAATTATGCAATACCGCCTGTCAATACCAACTGTCGACAGCTTGGGGCATGCTGACCTCGGCGCTCGTCTTCTTGTTACATCGTTATTCACCGTCTTAGTGTTAATGTTCAGCTTGGTATTACTTCATTTAAAAGCTCAATGAGGATTTCTGCCATCAAATTGATCTTCTTCAGCTTTTCCCATATTAACAAACATGTCGTAAAACATACCTCAGCTGTGTGTTCGGAGTTGAGTCATGGCGTAGACTAGAAGTACTCAGACTTTCTCAGTTATTGCAATCCATTTCATGAAATATTTAGGCAAACATTGTATATTTATAATTTTATAATTTATTAATATATTTAAGCAAATAATCCAGAAAAGCTAGAAGCCACTTCGTCAATCATCATTTTAGCGGGAACCGTGACTTCTTAGAGCTAAACAATAATGGCAATTTTTAACATGAATTATTCAATGAATTCGCGCGTATTCAAGAAAAAGAGTTCTTATATTGAGTTCTAATCAAAACAACCGTAGCAATCATACAGCTGCTAAGAATCTACAAGTTACCAGGCTTTTGCAGGCAAATCGAGTGAGTAATGACGGACGGACTGCTCTGGCAAAGAGGGGAAAGAAGGCATATGTGTTTACGGCACTCTTATGCTGTTCATACAAGTTGCGGCTGTACAGAAACCTCAAAATCACTCATATTTATCCTCGCTGGGAAGCGTGAGGAAAATGTGAAGCCACATTTGGATAAACACTGGTATGATCAACTAAAAGTCGATTAAGGTATTCTAACCGCGTGGGAAGCGAGTAGCAGCTGACGTTTCGAGCGCTAGCCCTTTGTCAGAGCAAAAGAGGGAATTGTGGGTGAGGAAAAAACGTCCTTTTAACAACTAGAATTGATCGGAGCAAAACAACAAGCGCTCAAGTTTTATACTGTAAAGTTAATCAGAGGAACCATGGTAGTGGATGAAAGGAATGAAATTACAGTAAACATGGAGGTTATAAGTGGCAGTCGGTACTGGCTCTTTTTATTACAGCTTGGGAAGCCAGAATTATTCGTTTAAACTTGATAGAATACGATTTTATAGTAACCAACATAGTTTAGAAAATGAATCGAACGAGTCAAGTGAGATTTGTTAAAATATCGTCTCATAATTAAACTTCAAACACAAACTTCCATACAAACTACAGTAAAATATTGAGCATCTCAACTTGTGTTTATTGCTATAATTTGGTGTCGAGTGCGCACGCGCGGGATGGATTTCTAACAATGGTATTAATAACTTCTTATTATATGACTGTGACGTAAATTTACCATATAAGGTCACATTTGAGGGCAAATATGGAGCCGTAATACCCACTAGACTTTCCATATTGCCCTGTAGAATACCTGTTTGATGGGTTTATGATGCTGCTTTGTGCACTTCATTCTTGCTTGTGCAAAGTCAAAATGGCCGACGAGAACTGGACTACTTGACGATAACGAACTAACTTTGAAGAACGTTTTGGAGGGGAACTTTTATACGAAGCGCTACTGCTAAACGCTGTGTCTGGAGCTGAAACGAGCCGCGAAGACAACAACAGACCAGAGCAAACATCAAACAAAAACTTGACGATAGACACATTTCTAAATTTATAGACCAGAACAGACACGAAAACACGGTAAGAAAGCCGAGAACTGACTTGAACATTTTTTACAGGTGGACTAAAACTATCAACGAGACAAGAACTATTGACAATATTCCCACCGACCGAGCTCAACAACCTACTTGCACACTTTGTTACAAAACGGCGACGAATTTGAACCATACACACGTACCGTTTTTTCCCCTCAGTTTTGACAGCTTTCTACGAGATCAGGGTAAACCGTACATTATACTGACTGACAAGCAATTCTTCAAGGCCAGGGAAGATTTGGTCAGCAAGCGAAAACAACAATAACTGTTCATTAACTTCTCATTAACTGCTCATTAACGATTTTGGAGTTTTATTTATTTATTTAGCCTTTATTGCACTTTCTAGTAATAGTTTTGTGGCTCCCTTCAAGCTTCCTGATTCATTCAATTGGAAGCCTAGTAAACAACAAAAGCTTTTCCATATTTCAACAGGTATATCATTATATTTCCAGGACTTAGTCACTGACTTCCTTAGGTAGTCTTGCTTTAATTATGAAAGGTCGTAACTTCAGTTTTCGAGACGGTTACTGTTACTTTATTTATCAGACAGTACTCTTTAAGAGTGTGCATCTTTTTCTGTAGGCCATAAGGAATTAAACTAAAGAGAAAAATGTCATTTGCAAACAAAAGCAAACAAAACATTTGGCATGCACTATTTACATTTGGCATGCACTATTTACAAAATGTGCGGCTGTGGTCTTTATGGGAATTACAAACTCGAGCTGAAAGCGAGAGTTTGTAAATCACATAAAGACCAGACGCGAATTCTTTATTGCACTTATCAAACATCTAGATGTAGAGAGTCATGTTTTCAGTTATTTTGGCGATACGAATTATTTTGGCCGAGAAAATCGAAGTCAAAGTTTATGTAAATCAGGACGAAATCTGTATCACATTTAAAGACCATTTATCGGTCAGTGATTTCCTTTGTTTGGCATGAATTATTAATGAGTTTGATAACGGTAGATATCAATCCAAGCCGAAGACTTTTTCTCGGGCTCGCTCGGTCATTATTCCAGGCCAAACACTCTGTTCGAAGCGATTGCGAAAGCGGTCGAATTCGAAAGGCTCCTAGTGTTTATGAAGTGCGTGGTCGAAAATTCTAGCTACATGTATGTCGGATTATTATGTGGTAGAGCGGCAATAGCCAAGCCAACAGTGTAACCAAGCACGTTTACAAGGAATACAATCACGATTTAGTTTTGCATATTTTGTTTCAATGCCGCGTTATTTTTTAGCCCAATCTCTTTTTTATGAAAGTTATAATAGAACCAATGAAAGAACAGTTAAGAATATACCAGTTTCCAGGTTTGTACAGGCAAACCGAGAGAGAAATGGCGGACGAAGCATTTCGAAGAGAGAGGCAAGAAAGGTGCAAAGGACTTACGTGTTTACGGGATTCTTCCCTGCTGTGGCCGTCGATAAACCTTAAAATTACTCATATTTGTACACAATTCACAGCTAGAGGATAATGTGAAGTTATATTTGGATCTATCTGGGCAATATAACGTATTTTAAACTACTCGGCTGAATCGGTACAAAACAATAACCCTCCGAGTTTTATATTGTAAAGTTGATCAGAGGAACCATCATAACGGCTGAAAGGAAGGAGAATGCTGTCAACATGGAGGTCATAACATGGAGGTCAGTTAACTCATTTCAGATTCTTTTCGCAGCCATAATTATTCGTTATAACTTGAAAGAATACAATTTTACGGAAGGCAATATGATTTAGAAATTGCTAAGATCGGAACAAATGAGCTTCGCTATAATAGCATCTCCCAATGTATCCCTCAAAAAAACTCCCATACAAACTACTGTAAAATTCTGAGTTACTCCGGATCTGTTTATTGATGAAATTTAATGCCTAGTGCGCACGCGTGGCATGAATGTCTGACAATGCCTTTGTACTTTCAAATAACAATGTTGTTATCTATGATTTCTAGCTCAAAACAAATTTCCATTTCAAATTGCACTATTCCAGTCAGTTGCGATGTTGAGTTTGCGGGGTGAGGTTCGTCTCTTCTAACCTGAGATTGCGCGATTTCGAAAGCCAAAAACAAGAGCCGGTTGCCTGAATCTACTATTCCAGCCAGTTTACTTCATATTCGACGATGAAATGGGTGTAAACATATACCAGGCGTCCCAGGGCTGGCAATCTACTCGAATAAAGGCACAACTTTAGAATACCCGGCCACTAAAACTAAACTATAATGAAAGGTAAAACAATTATATAGCTAGGTAAAAGTTATTTTAGTAAATCAAATAATGAATGATTTTATTCAATTACATAATTTATTTTTTACATTAAAAGTTGGGAGTTGGTTTGAATATTTCAGGGTAAAGCGGATACTGAACTAGAACACTTACAAACCTCTAGGTTATTGAACTGGAACACTTACAAACCTCTAGGTTATTGAACTGGAACACTTACAAACCTCTAGGTTATTGAACTGGAACACTTACAAACCTCTAGGTTATTGAACTGGAACACTTACAAACCTCTAGGTTATTGAACTGGAACACTTACAATACTCTGGGTTTTTGAATTAGAACACTTACAACACTCTAGGTTATTCAACTGGAACACTTATAGAACTGGTGACGTAATGTAATTCTATAAGTGTTCCAGTTGAATACTAAGTGTTCTGTATGTAAGTGTTCCAGTTCGATGATCAAGAGTTTTGTATTGTCGTTTAGAGGTCATCGTGTGGTATTATCTATCGCATCAGATTGGCTCTCGTACTAATTGAATATTCATGAGTTTTAGAATATCATTTAAGATGTTCTATATATCATTTATATATAGTGAAAACATCAAAGGGCTAAGTAAACAGCCCTAGCGTAGGCCGATATCAACCGATGTTTTATCTTTTAGTCTTATCTTTTAGTTCAGTCTGATATATATTGTCAATAATATCTAAGAGGCGGTCGCGTATTCCATATTCTGCCTGTTTTCGGAACCATTTGCCGCGCTGTATAAAGTCGTATGCTTTTTCGAAGTCAACAAAACAACGAAATAGCCGAGATCCTCTGTTCAACTATATATCTAGTAGTGATTGTATAACCAATTACCGACGGTTCGGTAATTCCTCCTGAAACGTGTTTGGCACTTAGAGAGTATATCTCATTTATAATATACATGAATATTTTCCCCGTGCCTATACGGGCAAAAACGATATTAATAATATCGATTCTACACACAGTGAACAGTTGAATGGTACAACATTTCTGGGTTTGAATGCCGTGCCGATTAGTTATAGAGGTTGCAATTTCCAAAATGCTAATAACGACGTCAGGGTAGGAATCATTTACTATACAAACATTACTTTTACAGATAAACGATACGTTTTAAATATATGTGTACTACAACTGAACAAAAAATGTTGCGTCTCTTAAATATATGATAATTTCTTACCCCAATTTCTGACGACTTGTTGTTCATCAGGATAAGTATCTTAGGGTCAAGTGCCTGTAAGATTTCTTCTTGTATTTTGCTGATTCGTTCAATTTCGTCCCAAACATTTCCCATCAGATCACTGGTATCTTCCAAATGCTGTTTCAGGTCTTTGGCTATAAAAGGAAGAACCTTCTCTAGTACGGACTCGGCATCAGGAGTTATATATACCATACCATATCACATTATCACAAGCATACCTTATCGCATTCTTACAATCATACATTATCGACCCAATTATAGCTTATCACATTCGTACATTCATACCTTATCACAGTTATCACAATCTCAAATCATACCTTATCACATAACTTTATCACAATCATACCTTGTCACATTATCCAAATCATAGGTTATCAAATTCTTATTCTCATTCTTATTATCATACGTTATCACATTCTAACAATTATACCTTATCACGTTACCACGATCATACCTTATCACGAGCATAATGTGCCTTATTAATATCTTACAATCATACCTTATCACAAAATAACCAAATCGCCAAATGTCAAGACTGTAAGAGATCTTACCTCTTATTTGCTGCCGATCTATCAAGTCCGCCTTTCGCTCCAGATCTCTTTTCTTTGTCTCAAATTCATTCTCATATGTATTTAGACTTGGATACAGGCCCGCGCAACCCTTGACACTCACATAGGTATCAAGTGAGATGCTGGCTATAGTGGTGACAATACTGATCAACAAGAGAATAAGACCGAAAATACCTGAAAGTGAAAGCATTGATGTTTAGTATTCACTTTGTGTCAACAAAATGGAATGAGAAAATAAACCTTCATTCAGAAGTACTACGATGAATGATTCAGTGTCGATTAGAAGAAAGCAACGTGGCTGACAAGGAAAAAGCGAATATAAACTGATATTTAAAGTGTAATTTATTCATTAACAATTTGATCCAAATACAAGAGTAAGACCATGAGAATATTGATGATTGGCGAGGATGTGTCAGTAAGCGGGAATCGAGACTGGCTAACAAATGTGTTATTAAATCGCAATGTAAAACGTCTAAAATACCATCATTTTCATGATATGGGAACAGACATCATTTCACTTACGTCTTCGACCGCCTTGTGTTCTCTGTGCGCTGGGGGTGAGGTCTGTGTAGAAAATCAAGTTGTTGTTAAAGAAATTAACGATACACCGATACGAGATGCTCTGACATAAACCATACCGCTAAAAAAGGCCTGCGTGATGCATGGTATTTCATTTTAAGATACATATCAGCCATGGTAGATATCTAGTTAAATCTTTAAAGTGCCTATCACCCTTTTGCAATTTTGATAGCCTATGAACCTCCGAAACGTTTTGAGTACTTCTGTGAAGAAATGTTTGGTTTAAAGTGAATACTTTATGTTCTACGCTTGTTTGAAATCGTGTAAATGTGACCTTTCCTGACCCATGACCGCGTAAATAAAAGCCTGGGTCGAAACCTGGGTAGACGTCATCTCATTAATGTATTATTCTCCATGGCGCCTTTTTATCACAACAACATCGATGCATAGAAAATATACACAGTTTTTGAGTTGTTAGTAAAGAAAAAATGTCATTTTAGTCAACACGTTGAGTATTTCTTCACATGATTGCAAAGCCGAATTAATTATATGACGTCAAGATGACGTCTACCCAGGTTTCGACCCAGGCTTTTACTTACGCGGTCATGGGTCAGGAAAGGTCACATTTACACGATTTCAAACAAGCGTAGAACATAAAGTATTCACTTTAAACTAAAACTTTCTTCACAAACGTACTCAAAACGTTTCGGAGGTTCATAAGCTATCAAAATTGCAAAAGGGTGATAGGCACTTTAAAGAACGTGGCCTTTCCTTGCCGAGAGTTAAAAAGTGTTTGCTTAGTATTATTACTTTATATTTTCTCTGGGACACCATGAAACGTTCCCATCAGCCAGGTGTCTGGCTTTAATGCCGTTAATGGCAAGGAATAATCCCGAATATATCAAAGCTGTGAAACAGAGGGAGTATAACCACATAAACTCCAATCAGTGAGAATAAAACTGTATATATAGCATTGCATGGCCGGTTAACTCCTAAACCTAGTGTAATGCCATTAAAATGGAACTGCTACTCTACTTGGACTGATTAAACCATGTCGTTTAGTAGAATCGAAATAGTAGCTAATTTATAACCCTCATATTCATACATGGAGAATGTTTACTTTTTAGGTTTATTTATTTATTTGTGCTCACCTATTTGTTACATTCATAATACAAAGAAAAGTGTAATTACAAATTAGATGTTATTTGTCTTTGCAATTGAATAGAATAAGTTAACTTTATTCTGGCTTGTTGTGCGTAATACGACACTACTTACTGTGTTTTCCAGATGTTGCAATGGAATGTTCCCCGGTATAATCTGATATGAAAGGGAAATAGTTTCGTTTTTGAGTTAGTGTATCTCGAATACTAAATGGCTAAACCTTCCACGTCCTCTGAGCACCGAAAACACTTCATGTAGGCAACACATGCATTGCTATCAAAATACAATAGAATTAACTCAATGATCAATACAAAACAATAGAACGAAATACACAATACAATAGAACACAATACAATTTGGTAGTAATTCATGTCGGAGAACCGATAAGTTAGTTAGGATATACTGCACCAGTGAATATCACTTTTCGCGCGCTCTGATTTGCTACTCAAACAGTGAATATGATTTCATATTCATCTCCGAGCTACGCAGCGATCATCTCGCGCGAGTTTTTGTCCATTTGACAGAAAATAAAATAACTATTTGGTGCTGGCTATTCACTAATGTATGGTATATCCACCACTGTTCACCTCAACTTCGGTGAATAATTGTTAATTATCAGGCCTTTAATATTTTGCTTCGGAGTATATTTGTCAACTACTACGTTATATCATCGAACTTTTGTGCGCTTTCTCGAGTCAGTTTCAAAAACTGTTACTAGAACCAGTTGATAACCTCGGCACGTACGGGAGCAGATCGTTTTAGATTGCTGGACCGAGACGTGGAACAGATTACTACTTGCTGTCCAGACTGCCCTAATGAGTAGAAGGTGCTGTTTTTGTAAAAGTCTCGTTCACGAACTGAAGATGGTTAGACCTTCACGACCTTGGATAGGACTTTAAATCGTAGATTTAATCGTTAAATCATCGGTCTCAAGTTTATCAGTCTGGGGTGAGACTGTAACGAGTTACCGACGTTAAATAAGGCTTTTGTCTTTACTAAAGTAAACATGGTTCCCTCTATAAAATAACTTACCTTTGTTTACATGGTCGAAATATGAGGGTGAAACGTGAGTTACATAGATTGGTCCTCGTGAATCATGGATCACACGAATTGGCTGATATTCCTCATGCACGTTATGATAGGGTTCTTTCTCCTCGTGATTTTCGTAGACATGTTTCCGAGCCTGTTTGACCACGTGACTGGCATGATGCTTCGCTATGATGAACTCGTGATGAATCAGGAGAAAACACAGGAATACCGCTGACTTCCACGATGGCCTGCTCATATTTTATCTACAAAGAAAGAATAACGTTAGTTGACTGAAAATCATTTTTCTTCAAGCCGAGCAAATTATACACTGATTTCATCATGCCACTATCATATATCTTAGTCATATTTTATCAACATTTTGTATTTTACATTATTTATATTAACTGGCGAAGAGCCACCCAGTGGAAATACTGTTAATAAACCATTATTATTATTATTATTATTATTATTATATAGCCTGCTTTCAGGCTATATGATTTTATGGTTGGTATATAACTTACAATCACTTGTAGTGTGTGTGTCAGAAATTAACAAATCAAATTACACAGCAATCATTTGCTTACTCAGTACCTCTTTAAGTAAGAGTTAATCAATTAACAGTCACGAGTATGATATGGGATTTGTCATTGCACGTAATGCATAACGGTGTTCTCAAACAGGTAGTGAGTAAAAAGCCTCATATTTGAGCTCCCATATCGGGTCATTGAACTTACATGACTGTCAGCTTGAGAACACAATCCTGAGCCTTGCTCGACTTTAGAAAACATTAGTATGCGATAAACATATCTTATCGCATACTTATAGCATACTTACTGGTTATTTTATGGTTTTCTATGGAATCCAGGCAAATATTTCACGAGAAATTTGTATTATTTAGTATACAACGAGCTTTAGGCAGCAGACTAATTATGTATTCAATATTCTTGAATTCTTATTGGCTGATAAAGAAAGGGCGAGAATTTTTTTGCATTTCGATTGGCCTGATCTAGCCATGAAATACCGCTCTACATTTCATAGTAAAGCTGAGCTCTGATTGGCTGAAATACGATATTTATAGGATAATTACTGGTTATTGCATGGTTTTCTATGGAATAAGGGCGAATATTTTGATGAAATTTTGATGTTGATGACGTCATCATGACGGTACTAAATTACGTCAGCAGACTACAAGACTTTACCCTTAGAGTCACTCTTTAATTTTCTGGGTTTTGCGAGGCTACAAACTTTCCTTAGCAACGGTAGATTTAAATATGTCAATGAGCCCTTAAGCACCAAACGTTCGTGAGTTGCGGACGGTAACCGGAAGTCAAATGTTCCCTTTTGGGCGCGTTTTGACTTTATCACGTCCGGTTTCTATCCGTGACTTACGTACGCCCGGTGATTAAACACAAAATTCCGGTATAAATAGGTTAGCCCCTCCTCTTTCCACGCATGGCGAGCTCGAAATTTAAAATTCAAATTGCTGAGTAGTGAGGAAAGCAAGCGAGTATATCAGCCTCTCCTTTGAAATGCTAGATTTTTAAGCTTTAAAATTAAACAAGCCATAAAAAAGTAACCAGAGGGAAGATATAATGTAGTTCTCCATATATGACTGCCAATGGTATTTTATGACTGTTTGCGAACTATGTAGCCCTTACTCTGAAGTTAAACATTTGTATGTTTCATTTGAATTTCGCGCGATAAGCAATCAGTAGGGAGCACTCAAGCGGAGCATTACGCAGATGTTCACTCCACAAAGGCTGATTGACAACTGAAGGGTGACAAACCCCTGGGCTCCCCTTTTTATACCGGAACTTCGTGTTTAATTAAACTCTCTAATCGAGCAGATTTTGTATGAGCGGGAACAAACTACGGTATGCCCGTAGCCTTACCGTAGCTTTACCATAACCGTACTGTACCAGAACTCTGTAATTTGATTGGATCAGAAAGACAAAAACAATGGGACACGGCATGTCGTACATTAACAGTACCGTAAGCCATTGCCTTAACTTGCTCACTCGTACGAAATACGCTCTAGTGAGCACTCTTATACAATTACGGTGCTGCGTCTGTGTTTCTTGCTTGTGCTAATATATCGCTAGTGTGAACCAGGCTTAAGCACACAGACGATGGCGAGAATCGTGCACTGAGTTACAGCATTGCTTCTCAAAGTAGACAGGAAAAAAACAGGAGGAAATAACTAGATTTTGGTCATTTTTTGGGGTGAAAACTGAACACGATAAATGCTCTGTTGTTTATTTAAAGTCTGGATTCCAAAAATAGTTTGTTATTTCATTTTTGCTATTAACTGCGTCATCAAGAGATTTGTGTATATAAAAACCCAAGCGTTATAGCTCTCATAATCATAATATAAATGTTAACTAAGTAGTTCAATATCTTACCTTAAGAGCCTATCAACAAGCCCTACCAAGTCCTAACTTTACTGCAGTGAGGTCGGTTGGTAATGCTCAGTGATTTTTGATTTGCTTAAGTTTAACGGTCGTACCATGAATAATACATCGAGCTGCGGTTAGAGGGCAAAGAGCAGCCGTCACCATGAATTGTATTCAATATTTATCGTCCAATACGTTCAAGTCAGTTCTTTTAATTAGAAATAACACAGGTGTGTCCCTAAAGAACGAATTTGATTGGAGCGGTTGGTGTTAGCTTATTTATTTGTTTAGATATGAAAGCCAAAGCCCTTGCCTATTGACGCGCTCTTAGGCCCGGTTCAAACGTCGAACTTTTCATGCGCCAAACTCAATTGAAACAAAAGATCATTAGGCGGCTTCTTTTGATCTAATTGAGTTCGGCGCATGAAAAGTTCGACGTTTGAACCGGGCCTTAACTGTGACCTTTCTCACGTCAGTCTTTTTCCCCGTCAGTAAATTCCAAAAATGTTTACTAGCTATAATTCACAAATAACGCATCAATTTTCTAATAGTTCTGAACTCCTAAAACACGATCTGATTGAGATCCTATAATGCTCATAGCCTATATGTCTTGAACCTAACTGAATAGCGTATAAATCTGACGAATGTATCAATATGAATGGTGGTAATACATTATGTTTAATATAAAGAGTATTAAATTTTGTTATATTTGAAGTTTATATTTGACATCCCTTTAAGGAAGGTACAGGAGATTATATTTAAACGGTTTTGTCTTTGAAAAATATATTTTAGATTTTAACAGGTTCTATTTTCTGTGGATCTGAATGCGCAGACAACAACAAATTAAATATTAGTCAAACATTAGTTATTAAAATCTACAGTAGCTGACCTCACCTAGTTTGCTAGCTGACTTTTACAGGTTGTCTGACACACAATGAGACAATGAATTTACAGCCTGTAAGAACAGGTTATAAGCTTTGTTAAGTAATTGCTCTTTGGTTGACATATTGAACCATTTGACAAAGAGGATCAGTAGTGTTGTAAATCCAACTTAATTGTTTGGCAATTAGACCTACAATCCGTCATGCATTAATGATTATTCCTACCACCCCCCAACCCCCATCTCAATGTTTATTAATCTATTGAGCACCCACTGGGGAGAAACACGACGATATGCAGTACACAGCACCAACAGATGGGGGACGAGGGGCGTGTATTTTTCTATTTTTTCTTCAACAATTTGTGCAATTTTTTGGAAGTATCTCAAGGGTTTTGCATGAGATTGTAGATTGGTGTTAGCTGTTCCGTAACAAACTTTTCCTGTGTCCTGGTATAACTTCCAAAATATTACCATGCCTCTTTTATGGCCTGTTGTTTGTTGTTAATGACATTGCCAAATTGGCGATAAAGCCGCTCAACGGGTAAACTCTAATAACACATTTTGCAATATTATTTAACGGATTTACAATGTACCTAAGAAACTAAAACTAAAAAGGAAAGTTGAAGTCCACTGTTGAGTAAAGTAGTATTAATTTTACTTGTATTTTATACTGTAGCATATACAGTATTTTGTCCAAGTTGTTTTGTTGCATTGGTTCACAGGTTACCTATATCTTAAGTAGGTGCTAAGAAAATCAATAAGTATTTGAAATAAGAGAAAACTGAAAAATGTTTCAAAGTGTATCATATTTTAATGAAAACATGAATTGAGTTGAGATCAGCGGCTGCTGTCAGAAAATTAAACCAGTCAAATATTTAATCTGCGAAGCAGGTCGACGTTTGACACGTGGAAGCACGTGGAGGTCACGTGGAGGTCACGTGGAGGTCACGTGGAGGTCACGTGGAGGACACGTCGGTGTGACTAAAGTTCAGGGTAGATACGCTGATCCAACCTTTTATTATCTCATCCGGTATGTTGTACGGATTATGTTTTTAAATATGAATAAAACGTGAAGCGATTTAGTTAAAAAGGAATTGAAAATAAGATATTTCAGAACAAATTGAAGGCTTATAGATCTGACCTGAACCAAAAATAACTTAACGCTGTAACTTAACGCTGCAGCACATCGGAAACTGGCATAAGATGACCTAAGAACATATCTTTATCCATGTTTTGTCTGAACTTAGTTACTAAAACAGAATACCTCAAGTCAATAAATCAACCTTTACGTTTTGAGTTAATCAAGCTTTAGTGTGACTACACTCATCGAAACCGGCGATTGTGTTGAACATCGATGCATTCATACCAGTAGAGGCATATTGGAAGGTCTGAATGGGGTTAACTGACAACTGACAAACGGCCTTCAAAATAACTGTTAACTGACAAATGACGATTTTTTAAACTGTTTACTGATAAATAAAACTTAACTGTTAACTGACAAATATGGTTTTAGTGGGTCCAACATTGTAAATTTTCTCTAGTAATGATTAACTTAGGGATAACTGACAAATGACCAAAATTTTAACTGACAACTGACGTGTAGACAGGCCCTCGTATTGCTTGTTGTAATATACATATATTTGTCATTTCATAAATGAACAATAAACTGGAATTAACGAGTTAAAAACTTACTTTGCCGATATTTCGACTGCGTACAACAGTCCGTATCAGGGCAATGTGTAATTTCATATATATGGCTTTGAATCCAAGTGTTTGTATTAATTGCCCTCTTATTTGTACTGAATTTGCCTGCACAGGCGAAACGTCTACTTCATGAAATGGGCATGTATACTAAGAAGTTCGCTGTCTACACTTGTATTTACGTATTTATCATTTTTCTAGTTTTAGCGTAAGGTATCCTTTGGTTCCTCTTTACAAGTGGCATCTTCGTTGGAAATCCTAAATTCCTAAATTCCAATTCGATCCTGGAGTTCGTCGGAATACTTTAATATAAGCCTCTGGCTTGGAAGACCCGGTAACGGCTTCCTGTATCTTCGACGTAAAATAAACCATTTATTTATTTAAAATCTATTTGCAAAATATTATAACGCATGCGCCCCAGGTGGTTTTGACCCCTGTATCTCGTTATGTACACATTTCTACCATAAATGATTCATTTGAAGTCTTCTTGTCTCCCATCTAACAGAAGGCTAATAAGCAACAAACACTATATTCACCCATAGGATTTAAGTGTTTGTAGCAGTATGATTGACCGTAGGAAGGCACTGCCAGTATTGGTGATACTGTTTATATCCCATACACTGTTCTGTTGTGGGCGATCAGGGAAATTCCGTGACAACTCAAAAGACAGACAAAAGGACCACTCTGATGAAGGTAAGAATCATTAGTTTGTATGACTCTCTGAGGAATATGGAATAAAAGATGACACCTATGTATTCCTTTAATTCTAAGAACATATATAGCGCAAATTCTATATGTATATATTCAAATGCGCTTTAATTCAGAAAATTATTTTTGTAATACGGATCGACTGCTATTGTGGCGCAATGTGCTGCCGCGCAGTCTACAATAGAACCTCAGAATACAGGCTGGTGTGTTGAGAGACAATACCCTACATAGTATTTTACGTCCCCTCGTATAAATGATTAGAATTAAGAGACAAGCCCAACGGCTTATACGTCCCTGTCTAAGGACGCAGTCGTGATTCGAACCCCCAACCTTTAGCACTTGCTCCATCAATTGAGCTAACCAGTGAGGTGGCCATAATATAATTTCTAACCATTTATATAAATATGTTTTACTTACTTTTCTTACTCTTAATTGAAGTACACTAGCAGTGCTACATAAACTTGTTCATATAAAAATCAGCCTTTTCAGGCTTGGGATTTCTAATAACCACATGCAACTATTCCTTACATCTTTCGGTTTCAGTAGTATTGTGATGAAGAAGAACTATTCATGTTTTTCTTCTTGTTGGTTTCACGTCCAAAGTATGTCTCTCTACATGAAGCTAATACAGAGATTCCGCTAGCCTCTTCTATCAGCCGGAGCGATCGTAACGATATATGGGAACCGGACGTAAAGTACACCGTGAAAACCCTACGTTTACGTTCAGAAAAGACCGCCATTGAACGTAAAAAAATATTATTCTGTTTTCGTTCAGCATCCGGTGAGAGGCGAGTGTTTTACCACTGCGCCAACCTGCATCCCCTGGGAATGCTCGTCGTACCTTTTAGTTTGGTACCACTTAGGACTTAGGGTGTTCAATTTGACACGTCCACAGTTGTGGATATCGTGGTACCTTCTTGGGTATTACTACTTGTCAAATAACATTATCGCTTAATGATCTCCTGGCCTTGCTTCGTATCTTGGTATTTTCACAGTCAATTCAGTCACTTGGATCAAATGTCAGTTAATTTTGTGTTTGGGGATTGGTACCTCTGAGGGATAAAAACAAATTGGAGCCTCGCCCAAGGAACGAGATTCTGTACTTTTAGGGATTCCTTTTCAAATCCCCCCCCCCCCCCCGGGATTCTTACATATTTACATTGAACTGCAACTGTTTCAGAGTCTGTCATGTCGCTGTTGGATCAGTCGCCTCCACCTATATCAGCAGCCCTCCTCACCACCCCTCCCCTAGTCTTTATCAAGTTCAGAGGCTGCTGTGGTCAGTACCCGAGTGCATGCTTCAACAGAGATAAATGTGAGGGGTTAAAGGAAAATCTGGAACGGACAATAAGGGACACGGACCGTGTGTGGATGGAAGGTAGGCTGTGAACCACAACAAAATGATAGACAGATAAAAACAATTCAAATCAACACTCGTCTTTTAAATTGTATGTGAGCTTGGTATATAGATTTCAATACTCTCAAACAAATTGTGGGAATGAAAATACGAATATACTACACAAATCACTTTTGGAAAAAAAAAACTTTTTTCCAGGCGAATTGCCTAACTTTGAGTTAATCTTCGTATTACCAATGTTGTCGGATTTTATGTTCTTCAAATATGGCAAATCTTTTCGATATTCCGTTCTGTTTGGCAATACAATCATGGCCATGGTTTAGTTTACTAATCACTCTCTTCGTACACTAAGCTCGACAGATCCTTCAGTTTGTCAAAGAGTGCACTGCGAACACAAACCGTGTGTGGCGGGAGATTAAACGGATATCCAGTCTGTCACGTGATACTATTGTAGCATTTGGTCCCACGATGACGTCACTACTTCAAAAGAAATCAAATGAAATCGAGGTTCGTTGCATGATGAGCTTGTCGCCTTGGTTTTCCTTCGTTTTGCGTTATGGTAATATTTAGCTAGATAGATTAAATGATAGCTGATCGGCTTACCAACCATGGCATTTAACAATTAGACTACGAGCTAGTTGTTCTCGCCTGATAGTCGACGTGGAGCATAACTCAGTGTCAACTACCAGCCATAGAAACTGAGAGCGAGTAGTCTAATTGTTTTAATAGAAACCAACTAGTTTTTTTTATTTTTAACATTAAGTAATGGTTCGCCAAAAGAACAGGAGCAAAAGACAATAGGGTGCAGCAATGAGCAATTCCCAATAACGACTTTGCTTGAATATGCCTTAAGTGCTGGGAGATGTCCACGGACACTGTACGCTGTTGGTCATTTTTGCTGTAAAAACTGAAAGAAATCACCATCCAGCCAATCAGAAAGGGGGAAGACAAAAGATATTTGAATCACAAATTTGATAACTTTCCCAATAGCGATTTACTCTGAAATCAGACCACAAGTAGTTTGATCAAAACTGAATTGAAACATCAACAATTTTCTAACGATAATTATTATTTCGATGTTTTTTTATTGAATGTACGAGTATCAACCAATGAATTTACGAGAAAGAATAATAGAAAATTAACACCTTTTTACATTCCTTGCCGTTCAATGCTCCTGTTCTTAGCCGGGTATTACTTAATAATAATATTTACAGCCAGGAAAGCTTTCTCATATCAGTGATTTTCAGAAATTATAATAATCACAATATAAATATATAATAAAACTACAGTAAAAGTACTACTCAAATTGAGCAGTGATTTACATGAGCGACAGACAAGATACCCTAATTTTAACTTAGCATGTACTAGATTTAAAATACAGACTGAGGGAGACAGGACTTTCAATGTTACAACATGCCAGCTTTGGAACAGTCTACCATTATCGTTAAGACAGAAAGAGTTTATCGGAATCGCCGGTTAAGACAGAAAGAATCTATTTATTCCTTTTTCTATGTGGAATTTTGTCTTTTGGCAGCAACACTCTCTAGATCATTTTATTGCATTGTTGGCAGTTATTTTCTATTTCTTAATATTTTAAGGTATTGTATATATTAGATATTAATGACCTTGTAATAGTATTATCTTATAATTCTAGAC